>JAHLWZ010000406.1:2104-133530 GCA_020536535.1 Pelomyxa schiedti | reverse complement strand
CCCTTGCTTTGCCATATTTTTTTTCAAAAAAACCCAACGCTTAAAAGGAGCCCGATTCAATTCCACAACACGGTTTCGATTTGTGTTTCAAAAAAAAACACGATTCGCGTTCAAATTTTTCCAGTGGCAAACGCATTCCGGTGTAAATAAAAAAAAAATGTTTGATCAAACATGCATCTTTTTTTTTTGCTGTTGTGGTTCTGTGTTTCGTCCCATGTGGTATCGTAACATTTTTTTTTACCTGCGTCGACCCACCCACCAGGGAGGAGTGTGTGATGGAGAGAACAGCGGATGGATCGCTGGGTGTGAGTGCAGGCGCGGGCGCGGGCGTGGGCGTGGGCGTGGGCACAATCGGCGTCAGCGTCCGCGTGGGTGCCAGGCACAACCACAAAAAAAAAAAATTTCTTTTTTTGCATCCACATGTTTGCCGCCCCGCTTTTTATTGACAGTGTTGGCTGTTGGCTGTGGTTGTTGCGGGTTACACACACATTACAGACCTTAAAAAGCTTTTTGGTGCAGAAAAACCTACCTAGTCTATTGTGCTGGCTTGGTGTGTGTTATGAAAACGGTGATGGTGTCGACAAGGACATTCACAAGGCAGTGACACTGTATCAGAGAGCTTCTGATGCTGGTAATGACAACATTGCATGGCGGTACTACAAGGGCACCGACGGTGTCGACAAATACATTGACAATGCAGTTGGATTGCAGCGTCGTGGATGGTGTCACCACACCACTGATGACAAAAAAACACAGGCCCACACAACTCACCAGAACTCATCACTTTTTTGTTTCTTCGTTGCAATGGGCAACACACCCACCACGACCGTCGCGAGCCAGACGACGCTACCTGGGGTTGTTGTTGGCTACGACGACTTTCAGAGGGTGATCCGTGACCGCGACGCATTCTTTGCGGGGCTGGGCCGGTCGGCCACAGTCGATGACGTGCAAAACTCCTCTGGGGAGAGCATAATCGTGTGGAAAAACTTCAGGCTTGTGGGATGCATCTCACACGGCTGCAGCGGTTCGACCCTTCCCCACAAACACACAACAAAAACAAGTTAAAGTTGATTGGTCGTATCAGGGATTGTTTACGAGGTGAAGTGCATTGGGGAGGGGCACCCTGCGTTGTTCAGGGACCAGTCTTACGTACTCAAGGCTATCTTCAATTATGGAGTCACAACAACAAGTGTTCAGAATGCCTTCAAGGTCTCTCTTCTCTCCTGGTTGTTCCCACCTCTCTGCCTTGTCTGAATATTTCGTTTCTCAGAGTGAGTACGTTGTTGCCTCAACATTGGAACCACACCCAAACATCAACCGGTATTTCTGTCACTTTATTGACCACATGCCACAAGATTATTACAACCACCTCCCACCCGCGGTCAAGGAACTTGCCTTTGACCAAGTGCAGAATAGGATCCGTGTGTGTATGTGGATTGTCCTCGAGCATCACTCTGAGACATTGGCACAGTTCCTGACACACATCACCAACAAAACCACGGCACGAAAACTTTGCCCCTGCACAACCACACCATGGCCTATTGTTCACAAGTATTCAAGGGATATCTGTGCTGCTCTTGTTCATCTTTTCGTGAACAAAACAGTTCACTTTGACATCAAACTGGACAACATCCTTGTTTCTTTGGTGTGTGTTGTTCCCCCCATCGATCTCGTTTGCTCAAGCATTTCTATTTCTTTTTTTACACACAAACAACAGAACCAAGAGCAAGTGGTTCTGATTGATTTTGGTTGTGCCACAACAATTCCAAGAGCCACAACAAGCAGGGAATTTGAGGCCGCAACTGAGTTTGTCATTTCAGCAACGGGAAACCTGAGTCACAGAGCACCTGAGATCCTCAATGGAATGGCAAAATACAGGCAGAACCCTGATAAATCTCCAACGTTGTGCTGCGACAAGGTATTTTTTTAATATGCATCCCTCTCTCACTAAAACACCAAAACAGCAACCATCATTTGAACTTGGGTGCATCCTGTTTGAACTTGCCATGTGTGGAAAGCACCCACTTCCAGGATACCCAGTTGGTTATGGTCCAAGTGGAGAGGTCACTTTTTCATTTGAGAGTGAGGATCTGTTCCCCATGAAACCACCACAGTTCCCAAAGGAATTCTGTGACCTTGTTCGTTCGTTGCTGCAATGTGACCCTGACAAAAGAATGCCACTCTTAGAGGCCTTCAAGGTTCTGTTGAACATTGATTCACCAAGCCCTTCTGAACTCCTCTCATTTTACTCTTGTGTTGTGCCTCCTCTGACAAATGATGCAGGTTTGTAATTAATTGGCAAAAGTGGGGTTTTTTTCAATGACACTCCTCAATTTGCAGGAACACTGACAATCAAAGCAACGTGTCAGATTCTCAGTGGATCCTCCACAGAAGACTGTGTTGACACCCTCCAAAAAGCCCTGAATGTTGACCCCTTTTTTTCACCTGCTTTGTTGCTTTTGCATTATCTTTCTCCTTGCCAACAGCAAATGACCGTTAATTTTTCTGCAGTTCAAGCATCACTGAGAGGCAAGACGGCATCATTCACACCAACAGATGTGGAATTCACAAGAGCCATCATCAACCAAAAACACAGAAACACACTCCCTGAATTGGTGTTGACAGCACTCTGGACAAAGCACATTTCACAGGAGGCTGAAAGGTTCACCACCTCGTTGTTGCTTTTGAAAACGAGCCCAACAGCAGTAAGAATTTATCAACCAGGTTCAGGCGACTCAACAGCAGTCTCAATTTTTATGAGGAGTGTGATGTACACACGAAATGAGATGATGATGGAAGCGCTTGTGCAGCTGGAAGTGGGAAACATTGACTCTGCCCTTGGCCTTGTTGCCAATGCCTTGTCTCTGTTTGAATCTGAGATGATCAAAATCGGTGTGCTGATGTGTTTCTTCTTTCATCCAACCAAACAACATAAATCAGGTGAATCACAACTGTCACATATTGACTGTGATTACCTGCCTGGTCTATTGTTCCTTGTTTGTCTCTGTCAGTGCATCAATGACCACGTGTCACTTCATCATCGCATTCCAACGTGCCTGTTGCCGGCTTTCTCTTGTGCTCTCTCCTCCTCAACAGAGGAAATGAGAGCACATTGCGTGCTTGTGCTGAATGAAACAACCAACGTGACATCAGACCCACAGCACGAGACTCCATGCCACAACAACAACAAAGAAGAAGTTGTTTCTGAATGGACTGACCTTGTCTCAACAGCATCATTGAAATGCAACATTCATCAGCAGCCACAATCAGCATCGTCCACAACAACATCATCATCAGAACGGTTGTGGTCTTGCATGTACTTTGTTGCTCTGTGGAGGCTGTTCTGCTGCTCTTCATCCACTGACAACAACCCCCAACAAGGTTCATCAGCAGCACACATTTTTGTTGAAATGGCACCACCACCAGCGGTATCACCTGGCAGTGTTTCCACTGGTGGAAAACCCACCATTGCAATCACTTGCTCTCTGGGTTCAATTCACTGGGGTTCTTCCTCCATCGCATCTCTGGGCATCTGCTATGACTGTGGTGTTGGTGGTGTCGACAAGGACATTCACAAGGCAGTATCACTGTATCGGATGGCTGCTGATGCTGGTGATACAAGGGCAATGTGCAACCTTGGTTGGTGTTATGCAAATGGTGATGGTGTTGACAAGGACATTCACAAGGCCGTGACACTGTATCAGATGGCTGCTGATGCTGGTGATGCCAGGGCAATGTCTAACCTTGGTGTGTGTTATCAAAATGGCATTGGTGTGGAGAGGTACGTTAACAGGGCAGTGACACTGTGGCAGAGGGCTGCTGATGCTGGTGATGCCAGATCAATGTGCAACCTTGCTGTGTGTTATCAAAATGGTGATGGTGTTGACAAGGATGTTAACAAGGCAGTGGCACTGTATCAGAGGGCTGTTGATGCTGGCCAGGCAAGGGCAATGTTCGACCTTGGTGTGTGTTATGAAAATGGTGATGGTGTTGACAAGGACACTCACAAGGCAGTGTCACTGTATCAGAGGGCTGCTGATGCTGGTCATGCCGAGGCAATTTGCAACCTTGGTGTGTGTTATTACAAGGGTGATGGTGTTGACAAGGACATCAACAAGGCAGTGTCACTGTACCAGAGGGCTGCTGATGGTGGCAGTGCACACGCAATGAACAACCTTGCATGGCGTTACTACCAGGGCACCGAGGGTGTCGACAAAGACATTGACAAGGCAGTTGGATTGTGGCGTCGTGCAGCCGACTTGGGCCATGCTGGTGCCGTTGCCACACTGAGAGATCTGCAGGCAGGAACCAACAACAACACCTGAACAAACAAAAGAAGATTTAATCAACCCAAAACTTCTTAGGGCGAGATATGCATACAATGCAAAATAGCCTGGGCTGGTTTGAGTGCCATCACCAAGTTAACAATTTCCAGTGGAGTGTGAGTCGTGGCAACAATCAAACTGTCACAGTCACACAAGCGGAGATGAGAATGGCAGGTACCACAGGGTGGGTTTTTGCCAATTTGTTTGGGGGGAACTAACTGCCAAAATGGGAGAACTGTCGCAGTGCTTTCCCCAGGGAGAAGGGCATGCAAGACTCTCTCCCTTTCCCACTTCCTGCATTTAAATATTCGTGAGACTGAGCAATTAATTTGACAGGGTTACTTGGTAAAAATTCATTTCAGGATTGAGGGGCCAGGGAGCCATAACCTGAGATTCTCTCAGCAACGGAAAGCAGCAGCAATCCTTGGCACGATTCACAAACCATTGTCGTGCTGCCCGAGTGTACATTGGCGGATACAGAAGGCGGCCAAGTGGGTCAGGCCTTATGCACCTGCCCAGTGAACAACATTACATTAGTTTGTTCCAGCTTCAGTTTCAAGTACAAAGTGTGGTGGCGTGTCAAATACTTATGGTGAATATCATTGATGGTGAAAATCTGATGAAAAACAACAGGGTATCTTCTTTGTGGCCTACTGTTGTTCTGCACCCCCTTTCACCACCCTCTCCATGACCAATTCAGTGTCTTTTGTTGTCGGTGTTGTAGGAACTGCTTGGGAAAAGGAGAACAAAGTTTGAACAGTATTGAAAAAACCAGTGTCTAGCGGTGTTCACATCACAGGCGCTGAGGGTGAGGTGCTGGGGTTGCATTATGTGAAGAGAATGTGGAAGCAATCACAGACAGGCACTCACTGATTCCAGCAGTAACTTTATCTTCATCAGCACCCAAGGAGGCGCGGGAAAACACAAGCTGCGCACAGGTCATCAGCTCCTTTTCAATTGTGGAAAAGGGTGGCCAGTTGTCCTCTGTGTTTGTGTGGGAATGAATGGTAAGCCTCAAATGTGAACCTCCAGTGGTGAAGGTAGGAAAGAGTAGTGAGGACACACCAATGATTGAGAGGCTGGACTCAACAACAAATGAGAACAGTCCAACACATGCTGGGTGCACATGGGTGAACTTGGGCTCATTATGGAGTGCATCAATGATGCAAGTCCTTCGGCTTAGGCACTGGGCAACGGTAATATCTGACAGTTCCTTAAAAAGCCGGTCCAGTTCTGTGTGATGGGAAGAATATAAGTAAATAGCAGAGAGGAGGTGTGAGGGTCTGGCATGATGAGGCACGAATGTAGAAACCACAAATGTTGGGGGCAGAGAGTAAAGTTCTCTGCACACTCAGAAACTGGGTAATTTCAGCTGTGCCCCCCAGTCTGGAGTCTGGTGGAAGGCCTCTCATAATCTCGCTCAGCAACACTGCAAACTCCCAGACATCTCCTGTACAGGTTCATCAATTTTGTCTCAATAGAAGGCTGTCCCATACCTTTGATTCCATAATGACGTGTGTGCATCTGTGGTGGCAGGTAAAGGATTGTGGAAATTCCACCATAACTATTGAGCACTCTTGATAGTCCTGGATGCCCCCAATTACAAGGCACAAGTGTTAGAATGCAACAAATGAAAACAAAAAATTCTACCAAAATCCGCAATTTTGGGATTACTACGAGAATCCAGGAGAACATTGTTGCTACTGAGGTCGTGGTGCATATAACCCCTCCTGTACATGTAACATTAGCAGAGGCAACTTTAAAAAAGATAGCCAGACTCATGAAGTGCAGTCATCCCTTTAGCAATCCCTGAAGCAAGTGCAACAACTTCCAGGAAGGATAAGCTTTTCTGCATGTGGTTACTTATGGTTGGCTGGCATTTTTGTGTTTTCTCGATTAACATAGTCAAGAAGCTTCCTCAAACTCAACTCCATGAGCTCAGACACAATTCAGAGCCCCCTGGTATGATGTGTGCATGTCCCAAGGCAACTCACAATGTTTGGATGCCTGAATTTTGCTGAAATCTTGGAATGAGTGAGATACAGTTTTGGAGGGGGGAGCGGGATAAGTCGGTGGTGGGTATTGTTTTAGCATGGGGCGCATACCATTGCTTCCTCTTGGAACTTTGTAATGTTGAACTCGGACATAATACTTTCATGGAGAGCTTTCACAGCAACGTGAATGCCTGAAGGAGTGTGGAGGCACTTAAAAACAGATCCAAAAGACCCTATGCCAAGGGTACATATAGTCTTCAGCTCCAACAAGGTTCTGGATGTGTTGGTCAACAAGTCTTCTTTTGTGTCCGAAACAACAACTGAGACAACTTGTTGAGTTGACTCGACGCCAAACTTTCTTGCAATGATGATCGTCACAACCTGCCAGGAAATTAAAAAGAAAGAAGGAATTGGGTTTTCAACCATGTCAAGAGGGCAAGAGCTGCAAACGACTTCATCAAAATATGGTAGTTCTTCAAAGGTGATCCTGATTTGAGATTGCTTACAGGTGTTGTTAGTGAGAACGTTGCTCCATCTGCCTAGCTCGACATGTGATAAAACGTGATCGTTATCTCATCAAGAGGTTGATCAATATGACGAGTGTGTTACTGGCTAACAAAATACAGGTTTGTAGTTCGTGAAATTCTTGTTGTTCAAGTGTTCTTTCTTCCCTATCCTTTCTTCTCGCTTCCTCTAGTGTTGTGATTTGCGCTTTTAACTCTGAATTCCCTTTGATAGAATGGTGTAAGAGAACAAGCCACAAGGAATGGAGTGGAACTGTTTTGAAGGACACTGATCTCTCGGTTGAGTTCTTCAATAGTTTGAACCTATATATGGTTCTTGGTTAATTTCGCTTTTTTTTTTTTTTGGCCTCAAGAAAATGAACACATGCCATTTGAAGCTCCCTTTCCTGCCAATGATATTAGGGAGAAAAAGAAAGCAAGAAAACCAAAATCTAAGCACCTGCTTTCGTATTGAGATGCCATCAATAGGTGGTAAATTATTTCCTTCCACAGCAATCCCAGATTTCGTAATAAGTTGGCTGTTGTTGATGCTAGAAGTGGTTGTTTGTTTGGGACTTGGAGCCAAATTTGATTTTGGGGCAACTGTTGGTGATGCCGATGTCACCACACTAGAATGTGGCTGCGTGGGTTGTGGCTCTGTTGGTGCCTGCTCAGATGGTTGCTTCCACCACCACCAAGCAAGCTCTTGGGTGAGTACTGACAGTAAGCTCCGTGACGGCGGCAGTGGTTGAGGACTTAGTACCGGGGAGAGATTGCACTCAAAGTATGCCTTTCCTGTTAAGGGAGGGATAATGTAAGTATTTCTTGTTGAGGCAACACAAAACAAGTTATCCTGCCTTATTTCCCAGTACACACCAATGGATACGGCCATTTGACTGGGATATGAACCTTGAAGATAGTGATTCATATCCAGAAATAAAAGTAACTAACATGGTTGACAATCATTCCAATCCAACACCTCAAAGGGAATATTGAACAGATCCTTTGAGGGGGTTTGCGTCAGAGGATGGTTATCCAGTTGAACTAAGAAATTCTTCTGACACAAGGGGATTGCCTGGGACTGAGCACCACCCACAATAGCCGAAGTACGTTTTGATTTGGTCTCTATTAAGAGCAAAAGGGAAGCACCATGGGTAATAGGGTGTATCAGCCAGGTAAACCAAAAGAAGAGTGTTTCTGTGAAATGTCAGACGCAAAACTAGGGGCGAAAAAAAGAATACCCCCAATTATTCTCCCAGATCTCCCCAGTGACTTCTTTGTTGAAAGTAATTGCATAACCCTTTCTTTTATTTCATTATCAATATAAGTGCCTTGTTTGTTACTAAGTGTCTGGCAAAGGGAGGATGATGGCAAGTGAAATACATACAGCTCAGATCAAGACTTACCAGTGACTTGTTAGTTAAAAGTGCCTCTAAAATCCTCTGTGCTCCCTGATTACCAAATTTATTGTCTTATTATTTTTTGATTAGTGAAATGGAGGATGGTGGCAAGTAAACTGACGGAATACCTTTAAGATGCAAATTCATGAGAGAGCTATTGACTACAATTCCACGTGCAAATTCCATGGCTCCAGTATCATCAATATTGTTGTCTTATTTGTTTGGGTGGTCAAGGAAAATGTCATGATGCAAAGTACATACGGCCGAGATGCAGGCACACTAGTGAATTGTTGGTTGAAATTGCGTGTGCAATACTCATTGCCCCTTCATCACCAATTTTGTTGTCTAGTTTGTGGTTACTGGAAATCGGTGACATCAGTAAATTACATACCATCGATATTAAGACACGCCAGTACCTTGTTTGTCATAATGGCTTGTGCAATACTTGCTGCTCCCTTCACGGAAATACCACACACTATTTGTTTTGTATTTATTAGCCGAGGATTGGTCATCAAGACCTACTTTGAAGCTTCAAATTAAGCAGTGACTCGTGTGAGGAAATTGCCAGGGCAATAATTGCTGCTCCATTGTCACCAATTTCATTCTCTTCGTTTCTTTTTGTTAAAAGAACTATGAAAGCGAAATTGGCATACCACTAAGATCCAGACTCACCAGTGACTTGTTTGCTTTAAGGGCTTGTGCAATACTCATTGCTCCCTCAGACCCGATATTGTTGCCTTGTTTGTTTTTTATTTGATTGCTTTAAGAAAATTAATTGACATACAGCCAAGATTCAGATACACAAGTGACTTATTGGTTGAAAGCGCTTCGAAAATCCTCGTTGCTCCCTCATCACCAATACTGTTTGCTTGTTTCATTGGTTAGTTAATTGGTTGTTGATGCCAGTTTAACTGACGTACAATAAAGATCCAGATTCACCAGAGATTTGTTTGTTGAAATCGCTTGCGCAATATGCATTGCCCCCCTGAGGTTAATATTGTTGCCTTGATTAAGTTAAGTTGGCTTTATTAGATGATAGTTGGAGGGGGAAAAAAGGCCAATTCACACACCACTCAGATTCAGACTAATCAGTGGCGAGTCTGTTACAATTATGGGTGCGAAACTCACTGCTCCCTCATCGCGAAAGTCGTTACCTTGTTTGTTTGGTTTTTGTGTTCTTGAGCCATTGGTGAGGTGCAGACAACGAGAGAATGCCAATTCACATACAGCTGAGGTCCAGGCTCAGCAGTGAATTGTTAGTTGAAAGTGCCTGTGCTACCCTCAGCGCCCCGTCAGCAGCGATTCTCTGCTCTTTTTTGTGTTATGTTGTTGGGTGGAGTGAAGAAATAATTGGATGTTAAGAACAACACTCAATGAGAGTGTGACTGTGCATACTGCTGAGATCCAGGTATTTGCAAGAGCAACGCGGGTGGGTCAAGGCACAACAAATGGCACCAAGTGACCCGTCGTTGTGGTTGATTGTTTCTCTTTCGTGCAAGGACTTGCCATTCTTAAAAATTCCTACTTTTTGGCGATGTATCCGAAAGTCAGGGTCTCAGCACTGATTTCTGGGAAATCTACGGCCATCCCTTGGGCTCCTGATTCCTACCTGAAGGTAGAGAGTCCCATGAACAGTGCCGCCGCTTCACAGGAAGTGTGGTTTTTTTAGTTTCCTCTTTCAGGTGCTGCACTGTCGTGCTGTTGGCTTGTCGACAACAGGAAAATACTGGAAATTTCTCACAAACAAACAAGAAACAACCGCTCGACGGTCGCAGGCTTTCGTATTTGAGATGGGAGGTGATTCAAGCAAACCCAAGTCGTCGTCACCGTCGTCATCGTCGGCCCCGCCGTCGACGGCCGCATCCACACCCAGACCTGCTCCCAAACCCACAGTCAAACACGGCACCGTAGCTGATATTCACGTTAAGGTAAGTGCCAAGTCTGCTTCTCTCTTGTTTGGCCTTTTTTTTTTTTTTTTTTTTGGGTTGTTTGTTGTTTGTTGCTGTTGCTGTTGTTGTTCTTTCGCCCCCTTGCTTGTTGAAATGCCGTATGAGTAAGACTGTGGTTGATTATACAGGTGATAGAGGCGAAGGAGTTGAGGGCGGAACCAGGGGCTGAGCCCACTGCGAGGGCGGCTGTTGGTGTTGAGGGTGTTGAAGGATCATTCTTCTCTACAAAGCCTGTTTCAAATAGTGCGGATATTTATCCCTCACTTATTAAATTCACTCTCACGTATTGTGTTGTGCAAAATTGAGCTTATGATGGTTGTGTGCAGCTGTTGCTCCAAAGTGGGACGAGCACTTTATTATTCCTGTGGATACGGCTGATGCACGAATTACCATCAGGGTTTCTGATTCAGCACATAGCGGGGTGTCTCTGGGACAGTACCAAATTCCAAGTATAACATGCCGTTACTTACAGTGGACTTTCATTTGACTTCAACTAAGTTACTGATATTGAGCCAAAGAATGAGCCCAAAGAAATGTGGGTGGACCTGCAAGGTTTAATTACTGTTACAACTTCGCAACATGTGGTTGACAGCACTACCTCACAGACATAACTGAAGGGAAAATCCACATTCAGCTTACATATGTTGAGGCAGCTCTTGCAAAGGAATTTGAAGGATTCGGCAAAACAAAATTCTTTGCTGATGTACAGGCAGGAAGGCAGGATCCAAACAATGTCGACTTGGCCCGGGACTACATTGTTATCATTGACAAGAGTGGGTACGAGTTTTTGCTTGTGATTTCAGTCTTAACTTGTTCTCCCTTTAGCTCCATGGGTTCCGATAACAAGTGGAGGGATGTTGGCACCACTCTCCAAACACTTGGCATGTCCCTGACAAATTCTTATCTTGTCATATCTAATACAACTTCTTTCCTCAGGTCCGTGGGTCTGTGGAGCTGATCCTGACGGCATAACACTGTACCTCTTCAGCAACACATACACAAAGCATGAAAACATTATGGACAAGAACAAAGTCCAAGCGGTACGAAATGCACCTCATTCCATGGTCCATGGCAACATTCCAATCCTTCCTCTACGCAGATTTTCAAGAAGAACTCACCCGATGGATCCACGGACTTGGCGTCCGTGCTGGAGGCAGCATTTTCTGAGCATTTTGGAGGAACTAGACGCAAAACCACCATTCTCTGCATCACTGATGGGAGCCCAGGTATTCCTTAACGCAATACATTCCAACCATTGTTTCTGTTACTCATTTATCCCTGACCATAAAATAAACAGACTCGACTGATGCTGTTATTGCCACCATTAAGAAAGCCGCAAACAAAGTGAAATGTGAAGAAGAGCTGAGCCTTACATTTATCCAAATCGGCAATGACAGCGGGGCACATGACTTCTTGAAACTACTAGACGACAAACTGGACACCAAGTTTGACATTGTTGACACAGTAACCTCTGATGAGATGAATGGGCTCTCTTTCCAGGAATTTGTCACCAAGTCCCTCTATGACTGATACCTCCTGTCTCCAACCCAAAAGATTTTCTTGCAAAAGGGTTTTTTCACTTGTTGTTTTTCCTCTGAAAGCTACCTTCTTCCATGCACCAAAGCGCGTCCCTTATGCTTCAGCAAGGCTGGGTTATTATTCTACCTAAATCAGTGAAACGTAAGAGTTAAAAGGAACAATACCACAATGGCATCGAGGCGGCAAGACATAGTTGGCCCTAGATAGCTTATCAAACCAGCTCTGTCCACAACTACAATGTTGGCACCAGGGTCAAGGTCATTTGGCATCCGGAACCGGGAAGCTAATTTCCCCAAGGCAACACATATCAGAACGAGTGTGAGGCCCTCCCATTCTGGATTCTCCATGAGTGGTTGCATTTGTTTCTTTGTCTTGTCCCATTTGTTACGGATTTCTCTAGGCGACAGGGAAGATGTGCTTCCAATCTCATAATACTTGGTCTCCAGGCACACAACCACCTTCTTTCCGGTAACTGAGTTCAACAGAAACGCTGTTTCAAACCTGAGTTTGATAAGTTGTTGATTGGTGTTTGAGAGAAGGGAAATTATGTTATGGGTAGATAATACCCGGGGTTTGTGTGATTACAACGTATGACAGTTCCGGTGGTGAGTGAATCAACTTTTTTTTTTGCCCACCAGACAAATGAGTGCTTCCGAGACATGCCAGGTGATACTGGCACTTCAACGTTCCAACATAAGAATTTTGGGGTCCTTGGAAAGTTCACTTCTAGATCCGGAAAGTCTTCCGTAATGAAGAAAGGGTTCCCAAACATCTCAGATAAGGAGAATGTTCTGTCATCCTGTTTGGAGTTGCAAAGGGTCAGCAGAAGTGGGTGGAGAGAAAGAAAGTCTTCTAGTGGCTTCCCAGTTGACCAGTCTGACTCAGGGTTAAGCATAACCTTCAGCAGTGTTTTAATGGCAGGGAGAGGGTCTTTATAAACTGTAACTAGACGGTGGGCAATTGCAGTAAACTCTTTAGGATTGTCTTTGTCCACACTGGGCCGATATTCTAAGTTTTCATTGGAGAAGCAAAGTAAGTTCATGACACTCAGACAGGGAACAGAGCCCTTAGAAAAAATGACCCCACTGGCGATGAGCTCTGAGAAAGTGCGTCTTCCAATCAAACTCGATGAGGCAAGCTGTTTGGCACTGATAACAGCACTGATTATCTCATATGGGTACAACGACATTTGAAAAATGGATCGGGTTCTGCTGACAATCGCGTTCAAGCAGTAGACTTTTCTTTGAAGAAGTGAATAAGCAGACTCACTTTCCATTGTCAGCCATCCCTGCAGTCCAACAAGCAAGCAAGCATGGCCACCAGTGTCACTGAGTGCTTTCATAAGACCAGCTTTCACTCCGGGATGGCGGAAATGGGACTTGAAAAGCTTTTGTCGTGAATCAAATACAAGTGGTTCCAACTTGTGAGAAATAAGACGCACAGACTCGGTCTTTCTCTCTGCAACCCAACCTTCATTGAGGCATGACATCACAATCATGAGAACAATGTACTTCTTGTCTTCTTCCTTCTTGTGCTTTTTCTTGGAGTATTTATCTAGCAGAGAAGCCAATTTGTGACATATTTTGCGTGAGTTTCCGTCATCTCGAAGATTCTCATCTGTTTTCAGAATTTCATCGACACACAACAGCAGATATTTTTTTCGACTCTGAAGCGCCATGGCTTGTATTAGCGTGTCCAGTGCTGTGTCAATGTTTGCTTCAATTTGATCCCAATTAGCAATACACTGGAAAAATGTCTCATAGTCGGACTCCTTCGTTTGAAACCAATGCCTAGTAATATATGTTAATATCAGAACAGGATACACACTGTGGCCTAAGCACATGTCTTACGAAAATAGAAGTCGGAGAAAAAGGCCACTAAGGCCATTCTTATCAATTGCTTGGTTGTATGGAGTGTTACCATTCCAGGTTACAGATGTGCAACTGGTCTGGCGACCTACCTTGGGGCCTACCAAATCTGACAAAGCACCCCTTTTTCCAGAGAGATTTTCTTCAAAAGTATTCATCAGTTCGTCCAACACCCTGGACTTTTTTGTTGTAAATGAGGTTACACGTTTTGTTTTGGGGAAAAACCTTGCCACTTCCAGGGGCTCCACAAACAAAAATAAGGGGTTTTTTGGTGTTCTTGTCAGTATGTTTAACTGGTTGAGTCCTGAGTGATTTGAGTATTTTGGCAAGTACATCGTCTCTATCCTTAAGAGGAAATATGGGTTCTTCTACAAGCCGGTTGGCTTGGGTGTTATCTTTTGGTTGCAACCTAAGCCCAAGAAGCTGAAAGTTCTCACTGAAGTTCGACATAGATTCACACAAGCCTTCAGGAGAAAATATATTCAAAACCAGAGTCCTAAACAATTGTGCATGTGGGACTTCTGAGAGGAGAACCTTGGCTGCAGAAGAAATCTGGGGAAGAAAGAATTAACCCAAATAAAATTCTTAGGGACTCACAGCAATAATCCTGGTCTTCTCTTCAGCTATCTTCTGGCTAATGGAGCGGACTAGCTCTTCAGGCTGGCGCAAAAGCATTTCTGGTGTAAAGAGTGCGGTGTTGTTAACCATGAATGGCACAATAGTCTCCAAGGTTTCGTGTTCATTTGTTAAAGCTCTGTTGAATTCAGGATCTTTGATGCAGGTCAGGAGCCTCTCCAGTGCTGTTTCCATCTGTGGGTTTATTAACCACATACTCGTATAATCACACGGCACATACATTCGTTCTCCTGTAGTCTTCAAATGCAACATCAGCATCCATTGCCTCTGCGGCCCACCTCAAGACATCTTCAGGTTTTGCATCTAAACTGATCTGTTGTTCGGGATGCTGAAGCATAAAACGCAGCACCTGGTAACAATTTGATGTACGTGCTGGAGCTTCATGGATATTTGTAGCCGCTTTCACCAGAGCAGAGCGTCTTTGCCGTTCTTGGTCTTCCACACTCTTAAGGTAGCTCACAAGCTTCACAATATCAGCCCCCTGCAGAGAGGAGGGATTCATCGAAGCAACGTGACTCAGCATAAAGTCCAACAAGTGTCTTCTTTCCAAAAGAAGTTGGCGTCGTGGGGCACCCGGAACCGGCATTGCGGCCGCACTTTCTTGGTGAAGCTCGACAGTGGCAGATTCCTCAGTTGACTTTGCGTCACGTCGTGTAGTGGCGGCGGCGGCGGCGGCGGCACCAGCACCTTCCGAAAAAGGGTTGGACAGTGCATCCTCGGAGAGCGGGCCGCGCCGCTTCCTGCTGGCCCTGGCCCTGGCCCTCTGTCCGCGCCACCAAGCCATGGCGCCGAGCGAGGAACGGGCACGCAGGGGGTGGTGCTTGGCGAGCGGCAGAGGGCACGCGGCAGAGGCGGCAGCACGAGGAGACGAGGGCGCGTGGGGGGACGGGCGGCCCGCGGGAGAGAACAAGTGGCGGCAGGGGCACACGGCACCGACCTCGACGCGACCTCTTTTGTTGGGGAGGGTATACCCCAGGGGGAGCCAAGAGCCCGCTGGGAGGCGTTTTCTGGGGGTGCTCATTCGCCGCACCTAGAACCAACTTCTCGTTGACGCCGCTATCTTGTAAATGCTACGCAGGGGAAGGGTGCCCCAAGTGTCCTGCTTAGCCTGGGTGAATCTCTTACCATTCTAATCCGGCGATCTGAAGTCTGTTCCAGTGGCAACGGGAACAACGGTTGCCCTGACAAAACTCTTTATTTTTTAATTCTGTTTTTACACTGTGCCCGTTTGTAAAAAGGATTCCCTCACATGTTGCTGTCTGTGTCCTTTGGGATTGGGGGTGGGGCATAGGGTCTGCGTTCTGTTCAAGGGTTACTCATTTTAAAAAAAAAGTGTTCATACGGGCGTTCTTGTGTGGAGGAGCGTCAGTCGGCCTACTCTCTGCACGTTGTATAATAACCTCCGTGGTAAAATTTTGGAGCTGGGGAACATCGTCGTGGAGGCCAAATGCAACTTGCATGACCTTTTTCCCACAATGCAGCTTTTCAGCACTGGAAACGGTTAATTTGTTGACAGCTTAGTAGAGGTTGTTACATTGTGTTGGCCTCGGTCTCTCCCAAAAATCTCCTGCCGCTAGCAGTGGTTATTTCTGGGGGAGATGGTCGCAGGTACTCAAAGTACTGGTAATTGTGAGTACTGCAGAAAGAAAATTGCATGTCTAACCTTCACTGGTATGCCTTCAGGTATATTTTGTAGAACAAATGGTAGAAGTGCTGTTGCGGCATTCGCTGTTTCAGCTGAGAAGCGATTATAATGATGAAGTACCAAAAATGTTCAATACTTTCTTGTGCCTGACTGAAATACACTATAACTTCAACTATACGGCGAGTTGTACTCAAATCGCACAATGAAGATCCCCAACTGTGTTAGGGTGAGGTTTTTTTTTTTCACCAAACAAAGAAATGTGTACCTGGTTAAAACAGAAGTCATGAGATACAATAACGTAACCCTCCATTTTTTCTGCCCCCTGTGTAAAAGTACAAGCAAGGTATCGAGTACAAGCTGATGGTGGTTGTCCTCCGGAAACACACCACAAAAAACAGTGAAAAACTCAGATAACAATGAATGAGGATCGGGTTGTTTCTGCAAGGGGACATCTCGGAGATCCATATGTGTGAAGACGTCTTCAAACTGCATAAGAGTTTCGTTCCCTATTTCAAAGATTTCAGAGGATGGAGGGAAAGTGAATGCCAACAACCTGCGGCATGAATAAATTGCAGAGCTTGAAATGCGGCAGTAACTGGTGACTTTGTGATGCACTGAATGGTGTGAACAAGTACCGAAATGATAACAAGATTGACTGGGGCGTTTTGATGAGTCTTTATCCAAGTATCACAGAGCCACAACCCATCTGAGACAGTCTCAGGGTATGAAAGGCCCCTGAATTGGTGAGAACGTAAAAAAGTGTTGTTACACCAAACCTCAGTATAACTGCTTCCATGTCCAGAGGTTGGTTCCAAAGACTATCTAGCTCCACAGCCAGCTTAACAGACTGCTCACAAGATAAAACCTTTTTTAGCAACCTACAGCCATACAAATACTGGTCGATGTTGCACGTCACGCACATCGATCCTCCAGCAACACCCAATAGGCGCCAGCATTGCCAATTTTTTTGTACCTGTCAATGTCAGCTATTACATGTACAAGTGGTATACCTCCAGTGGCACGTTAAGGAGAGCCTCAAAGTAGGCATCGCGAAGCAGATCTTGGTTGTAAATTACTGCCTTGAGCAAACCCAATACAAGCTTGTTAATGCCTGTAAAGGACTAAGCGAAGGGGAAATGACAATGGAGACTTACGAGGAAGATTGTATTGCAGACATAGTAAAGTGAACAAGTGTACACTATCTATGGCTGCCTCCTCGTCGGCGAGCTGTACGGCCCAGTCAAGACAAAGATCAGCCCAAGACTCACGTAGATCAGGGCTGAATTGGGGGAAATCAGTGATCACAAAAAGGGGAAAACCATTGCGTTACAATTTGGGAGCTAGCACTTCCACAAGGCACTGCAAATCAGGCGTGCTCCATTTCGATTTTTTAGGGAGTAAAGCTTCGGCTTGCTTCCGGACATTTGACCACTCTGTATCTCCTGGATGTGGTGTTATCACAGACAATAGAGCGGAATTCAGAACGAAGTCAGCTTCAGATACCTGGGTTCAAATTAACAGGGAAAAAAAAAGAAAGAGCTGGATACCGCATGGGGATGCGGGGGGGAGAACAGAATACAAGCGTTTTGGAAAATGAGGGGAAGATGCTTCCCACAAACTTCGAAGTTTTCGTACATTGGTTTTGAAAGAAGTGAAAAAGCTTTCTTCTCGCAACTTTGCACTTCAGACTGAGGAAGCCCTCCACAGCAAGTTAACAGGTGAAAAGTCTTGGAAGGAAAAAAAACCTTCCAGAAGAACGTGAGAAAGGAAATCTTCAGGCGAGAGAGGTGCTGCTGGATAACTGTGTATACGGTTCACAAGGTTTGAAATCACGTTTTCAGCACTATTTGTTCTACAAACAACTGACTAGGATTAGTAAAGATAACAGTGTTCAAGTTTCCAGATAAGTACAAAGTAAGCAAGTGCTGCAGACTTCAAATGCAGCTCTATCATCTAGCTTTTCTACGGACTTAGTAACAACAAATTCAACAATCAAATTTGCCACCTTGTTGGTGTCACACAAGAATTTGCGTTGTTAATTCGTTTTCTTACCTCGTTGGAGGCAGAATACATAACTCCTTGCCAGATTTCTTGTAATGGTAGGAACAGTTCGGGTTGAAAACACTTGGAAGATATGGAAAAAAGTGATTGGAGTACATGTCTGAAGTGTGTTTACTGAAGAAATTAATGAGTTATTCATACTCTGCAGCCCTAGAATCTACTTTTACCAGAGAGCTGAAATTTCTGGCCCAATGTGGGAGTAGCTATGTGCCAGGTGAGGGAAAGACACGGAATGACTGATAAACAACATTTAGGAGTGTACTACGCCTATTGGTATCAAAGTTCTCAATATATTTGTCAAAATGGGAGAAAATGAGTGGCGTCTCAGTTAACAAGGAATCGGCAAGAGATGCAGAATATCTGAAAGTATTAGGAAGGAAAAAGTCGATAATTTACCTTAAGGCCATGTGATTGTAAGAATACACACTCGGGTAAAAGAGAGAGGGGAGGTGCACACTGGGAGTGTAGTTTGGAGATGTTGGTTTAGAAGAAGTTGCAAGGGCCAAGAAGTTGGCAAATTCGATAGCACTCTAACAATGTAAGTACAAAGTGGTTGTACAACAATGAGCAGACCTTCTGAGCATCTACGCAAGGATTCACTGCCATGTGAAACATTGTCAGGCACGCCCTAGAAGTTCTTGTTTAGGCTATGTGAAAGGGGCAGTAGGTATCACATTTTTGCAGGTGTCCATAACGAAGCCCAGTAGTCAAATAAATTGGAGAAATTTTTCACCAGAGCTTGCATATGAACTAACGGTGACATCATTTTCAGTAGATCAGGAGGTTCACCAACTGGAGGGAAATTCGAGAAACTCCTCTCAACAAAAGTTTCAGCAAATTCTGTGCATCGCCTAATAAAGAGTCATAAATAATTTCTCAGAGAGCTCACTCGGATCAACAAACTGAAGGAGGAAAACAAGAGTGCTCATGACGTCCTCTTGCATATGTGGCCCAAGGTCAAGAGCTTCCAAAAGGAAAGGGTATATCTAACACCCATGAGATTTTCTTTAGGACTGGTTCGCTACCTTTGTTTTAAAGAATTCTGGAGAAAACTCGCAGAATTGTATAAGAAGAGCAACAGTTTTTACAACGCTTTGTTCAAATGTACTTGATTTGGAGCCACCAGCCCCAGATTGTACACCCAACAAGCGCTTAAGATTGAGAAACATTGTTGTTGAAAACTCGGGATCCCTTATAGGGAATGTAGCTGTTGAATCACCAGAGAGACCTATTAAAGAAATCAGTAAACACTTTGTGGGGAGCTCAATAACTTACGGAGGAAAAATTCTCCTACAAGAGGCAAGGGAAAGGAAAATTAAGGGACTTTTAGTAATCAATTGAATTGGCAAGCAAATGCCTTCATTTCTGATGAATTTCTCAATGCACCCTGCGATTTGACATTTCAATGTGTAGTGGTGATTCTCAAGACCAGTTGGGTTTGTATTCCAGAATAAAACAATGGCTCTGAAGGCCTTATTTGTATGGTTAATTCCCTGCTGTTGTAGTAGTAGGAGGTACTTCGCGAATTACGGGAGTAGTTGAGTACACATCTCGAGGAAGAGAGGACATAATGCGTGAGTGGAGTGTAATGACTGGCTCCTGTGGTAGGGTAAGGGTACGTTCAGTTATTACCGGACCAACTTGATGATAAAATTGCTCTTTTCTTTTTCTCTTTGAACTGTCCCTCTGTTGCTTTTCTTGGTCCATGATGGCGGACATCACAGCCCCCATGCTAATGTGGAGTGGATGTGAAACAATGACAATGAAGTGGAAACCTCACCAGGAAGGGTGGATCTCAGGTATGCTATCAGAGATAGCGAACTCCATATCAGGAGTACCAGTGAAGTAATGAGTGACTATATCTTTCATAAAAATTTGGCCTGGGTCTTTTTGTTTTTAGGAAGGCCCACTTGGTTACGAATACCATTCTCTGTCTTGACCCTTGTACTTAACAGCATGAATCTTAATAGGTTCTTCCAATGGGGTACTTGACCAGAAAGCCAAGTTTTACTAGAATTTAAGGTATCCCAACACCACGAAACTGCTCTGCCATATGCCTGTATACATGTTACATGCTAAACTTTTCGGCAGACCACACCTCACATGTGCCCCCTTTGGTTCTCAGAAAATCAGATAAATTCTGAAACCAGACAGCAGCTGATGTATCAACACCTCTGAAGGAGGGAGAAAAGTGACCTTCACATGAAGAACCGGTTTCAATTTCACTGCCAAAGATTATACACAATTAACATTTCCAGGTGCATACACAAAAGCTGGCTTGGTTAATAAATCCAAAAGGAAAAGGGCTTTGGTCCAGACCACAGGTTCGTTGTAGCAAAAAAGTAGAAGGCATAGCCCTGGTGAAACTCAGATGGGCACACAACACTGTAATGGTACCTTCAAGACAAGCTCGAAGATCAACCCAAGCTTCAATTGGTATTGATGCCGTTAGGTTGTTGGATTGCATATGATTTTGCCACATGTCAAGAAGACTGCATAGTGGCTTTATAAACTGTAGAATCTCTTCCGCAGTCTGTATACTATAAGAAACATATTCAGCAGAGTTCCAGTAGACTTACTCTAGACACAATAGGCTGCATGCCACGTACGAGCAGCCAAACAACGGTAGGGAGGTGCTTGCTCGGATCCATTGTCATAAACCGTACAACAGCACTGTGGGCCATTGAGGAAACATCAGGGCTATAGGTTGTAAGAAGTATGAAAGGATTTTTTTTCTTTGTCTTATTACCTTCCTTCAGATAGGTACTTGCAAATATTAGGAAGACACTATTGGGGCTTAGAGAAAGACAAAAAGGGAAAAACGTACTTTGTCTCGAATCTCAGGTTGGCAAAGATTGGGAAAGCATAACAAAATATTCATAGAAAGTGTGATTCCATTACTCAGGTCTTCAAAGTGCCGCTGCATTACATTTCTTACAGTGTCCATATTCTCAGTAAGCTGCATTTAGGTGAATTTCTTTTTTCTTTTTTGGGGAAGACAACGTTTTCTGGTGTCTCTGTAGATATCAGTGCCAAAACACGGAAGATTACACCCCTTGCCTCAATGGGAAATTCCATTTGTGGTGTGCCACCTTTGAGTATTAAATTTATATGTTTTACATCAGCTATGTGATATGGAGACTTTCTACCCTGAAATGGTAAAACGTTACATCATTAAAAAAAAGACATAACGTGGATTACCATGGCGAGTAGAATATCAGAGATCAATTGCAGTTCTCCAGGAACGGGAAATTTAGATCCCTTTAACTCCTGACGAGATGGAAGAATCTTGGATACAATGAAATCACATTCGTCTTTGTAGAAAGTAACATAACTAAAAATATCATGAGCAGAGGTTAGCCTGTATAACAAACCTTGAAGGAATACTCTTTGGTTGGAATTGATTAGTGATAAAAGAAAGAATTGCTTGAAGCATCTCAGTTTTCTTCTCCTGCAAAAAATGAGGAAAATGGAATAACGAACTGCCTCAACCTTGAAGCCACTGAACAACAGGGGCAGGAATTCGTCCAATTTGGACTGCAGTAGGGCGGGATCAAGGAACAACATAGTACCCAATAAATTGATGCTAGGTATTCTTGCTTTCTCAGTTTTTGCCCATTTCTTCACATTATCATAAATTCCTTTTTTGGTGTTGAAAGGCTGCAATGAACACGCATGAACTCCATACTATGGTAGCAATTGACAAATTGCTTTGATGCTGCACCTTCGAACTCGGGGCAATGGGAACTTATCATTATTTGCCTCAAAATAGGGCCAAGTGTTGTGCACATAACTTTGCGAAGTACCTACAAAGTAACATGATCAACTTAACCAATGAAAGAGAAGAGATTACCCCTCTTGATATCCGTTCAGCAGCAGTAGCAATTGTGCTCATGTAGTGGTTTGTTGAGTCCACTTGCGCTGAATTTGATAAACCCAAGTGCAAATGTACCTATCAATAATACTGTTCAGGGGAAAAAAAAAAGAAAGAAAATAGTAGCATACAGCAGCATTCTGGTAGGTCACATACTCTCGGAGTTGGTCATCACTTTTGCATGCAATAAGCTTGCCAGTAAATAATCTCACCACAGGGTCTAACTGCTGCCCAGAGATAACACCAAGATTTTCAGCAGCAATTTTACGAATACCTTTCACCTGTTAGTTGCCTCATGAAATGGAATATCTGACATACAATACTTATTTGTGAAGTGCAAGTGTTCAAAAAGAAACTCTCTTATTTTTGGGTTCAAATGACCGACCTCATCTCTTTAAAGGTTGAATAGAAGATAACAAAGTGAGACATACATTTTTAGAGCTTTAATTGAAGAAGTGATGCACAAATGAAGTGTCTTGAGGCAGAAATAAAAAGGAAAATCTTCTGAATCAGGTTCACATTGAACTGCTTCCTCTTTGTCCTTGGATGAAGGAGGTTTTACATGAGTTGCTATATGCTTTACTCTTTCTGTGGGATGAGATACGGAACCGTGAGGTACAATAGATTTTATATAATGAGAAAACCGGCTAGTTTAACAAGAGTATCGCAGACAGAAACAAGATTTTCTCCAAATTGAGAATGTAAAACAAGGATATTACTAAGGGTATTGAGTGCTCGCAAAGAAGCTGCTCTGCTCAACCCCTGGGCCTGAAATTCCCCATATGAGGAAGGTATGAAGTAAAGGCTGAAACGCACCCTGACTAGTTGGTCATTATGAACAGCAGCTCCTTCACTGAGCTTTATTGCAGCACCATCAATTTCTGCCTTGTGTTTGAGTAGGAGGAGTTCCATTTGGGTCCAGAAGTCCCTTCAGAGTTAAGAGGGTTGAAGATTTTTTTTTTTTTGCAACTAACCTAATTACAGTACTCATAGATGCAGGTTTGTCAGCTTCAGGGTCCTGTGCATCTAAAAAAAAGAAAAAAGGAAAAGGTTATTTTAGAAGAAAGGAACACCTCATGTCAGAGGTACTTGATGTGATACCTACTGAGAGGAATCGTGATAGCTGCAGTTCATCAGATGCAATTAAGCAGTTGCTCAGAGAAACATTAGCCTTAGAGTACAAGGATGCACTTGCCTGCGGTTGTCAGTTACCTAAAGAGAGAAGGATTGTAACTTACAACAGCCAATTCCTTCTTCATAACTGGAGGAGGGCAAGCTGGCTTGTCAGGCATATTTGGCCTTTCTGGTTTTTTTGGAGGCGCAACCTTGACAGGAACAAGAGGAGACCCAGTTAAAGGGGTGACTGGAGGAATATGCATTGGTGGGGGCATGCTTAGTTCTGGTTTTACCAGACCTGAGGGTTGTTGCACAGGTGTTTTTGTTGGTGTAGAGTCAGGTTTATTTGGAAGGCTTGCCACTGTTGGCAGAGGTGGAGAAACAGAGGGAGATGTTGGTGCCTGGTCCGTTGGTTCTCCTAAAGCAGGAGACAAAGCAGGTGAGACATTTGTTGGCGTTGTAGATAGTGGTGACACTGAAGTGGGAACTGGCGAGTTAGACCCAGAATTTGACAGTGCAGTACGAACAGTGAGGCTCTCTGGTTTTGGAAGAGGTTTTGGAGGCTTTGCTGGAGGATCTGGCTTGGGACTTGGTGAGCTATGAAGTACAACAGGAAGTTCCTTCTTTGGAGGAATTGGTGAGCCAGTGTGAGACTGTGAAAGTGGGGGAACGCGAGAGAGTGAAGGACTGGATGAATTTTTCAAGGGAGTTGAAAGAGGAGGTACAGGCAATAACGGTGGTGGTTGTGTTGGCGTAGGAGAACGTGAAGGTGTTGGTGTGGAAGGGGTATTAATTGTGGTATTGCTTGTAGTCACTGTGACTGAAGGGGTGGGGGAGGATGCTGGTACGGAAGACAATGGGGTGGCAGTAGGGGAGGGGGGTGCGCTGGGAGTGGGCTCTGGGGAAGTACTAGAAGATGTTGTTGAAGGGGTGCCTGATACTGTGAGAGAAGGGTTGGGCTCAGTTGGAGGAACCCCATCACTAGTGGTATTGGTTGAAGTTGGAGATGTACTGTTCGTCCCAGGTTGCAAAGAAGCTGCAGGGGTGGAGTCAGGTGCTGGAGTTGCAGTCGGAGTTAGTGCCGGTGTTTGTGCAGTTGAATTTGATGGTGAGGTTGGTGTTGTTGTTGGTGTTGGCGTTGGAGTTGGTGTCGGTGTAGTTGAATTTGAATTTGTTGGTGTTGAAGGTGGTGGTGAGGATGCAGGTTCATTACTTTTATGATCGCCTTCATGCTTAAAGTGAACAATAATACATTATCACACATTCAAAATACCAGGATGCCGTTTTGTTTTCTTCTTTGGATCACCAGGCATGCTTACGAAATTGGCAGGAAACCACCCTTTCTTTCCTTCATATTCACCCTGTGTCAAGTTTAGAAGGAAAGGCCTTTCCCACGCACAGCAGCGAGTACCTGCGCCCATCCAGCCTCAATTTTCCCCAAAAAAATAATCATCGCTCCCTTGTAGTAGTAGCAGTGTCACGAGTCATGCAACAAAAACAAAACGATGTGTGGTGTGTGTTGAGTAGTGGTCGTAGAAGCATCACAACCTTTGGGAAATCCAGTTCATTCTCAGATGTGGCTTTGAAGGCGTGTTTGGCCTTGACCAGCACCGGTGGCGTCGCACCAGGGGACGACATCAACTCCTCGCTTTTTTTTTTTGTTGTTTTGTTTTTTTCGTTTTTGTGTGACAAAAAATCTGTATTGGACGTTTCAGTCAAAAAACGGCATAATGAATGAAAAATAAAAACAACCAACAAAAAACAAGTTTATCCACTGGGCGCACCCAGTGCATTTCGTTTGATTTTGATGATAGTTTTCGTTTTTTGTTTGTGTGGCTGGTTTTTGACTGAAACGTCCAATATCTACGTTGTGTGCCTTTCTTCCTTTGAACACTTTAGCAGGCTTTTGATGTTTTAGGTTCACTTCCTTTACAGAACATACAGATCGAAAGACAAAGTGGAAAACACAGAAAAGAGTACTGACGGCCCTTCTCTTCTCACCACAAAGACACTGGAAGAAAAGGGCCCTTTTATTACTTGCAAGATAAGTGATTAGTAGTTTTAATGGATGGAAGAGAGCTGGTTTCTGACAAACTGCAAACCCTCAAGCATGGCATTCAGTGATTCCTTGGTTAGTTCGAAAGTAACCACGCGGTTGTGATCCGGCTGCTCGGCTGCCGCTGCAGTTGCATTTGCGGGTGTGACGTGGGTCTTTGGCGTTTCAACCTCCATTTGCACCAGAACGCAAGGGACACTCATCCTGGCCATTGTATCAGAGGCACTTCTCACATCAATCCTCCAGTCAAACTTGCGAAGCTTTGGTAGCGACGGCTGCAGAAGCTGGCTGCTTGCTGTTGCTGCTGCTGCTGTTGTTGTTGGGCGTGTTGGGGGCACTGGTGTTGAGCGAGGCTGTTGCTGGGTTGGTGGTAGTTGCTGTTGTTGGGCCGGTGGTTGTGCTTGGGTTGGTGGTGGTACAGTTTCTGGTACCCTTTGAGGGGGCACGCGTTGTTTGGGTGTTGAGGTTTGTTGTGGTGTTGGTGGCTGGGTAGGTGCCTTGGCCGTTGTTGATGTTGTTGTGGCCGTGGCGGCTGGTGTTGGAGTGGCTTGTGCTGCAGTCCTTTGTGTGGGGGTGGCAGGTTGTGGCGCGGGCTGCACGGCAGTGGGCTTGGGCTGCGCTCTCTGCTGTTGTGGTTGGGGGCTTGCTGGTGCCTTTTCGGCCGGACTTGCTGGCTTCTCAGCAGGTGATGGTGACGCAGGCGTTGCTGGGGAGGGGGATGGTGACCCTGTTGCGGCAGCGCGGTCTTTGGCGAGAGCTTCTTTCCAGAGAGGAACACGATTTTCAAGCACCTTGAGAAGGAAAGCCCTGGAACAAAGTAAGACTGTTTGAAACACGGTGTAACCCCAAGTACTTCAAACGCGGTTCAAAATCTGCCGGGAAGTCGCTTGAAACTTGATCGGCAGGCTGTTGGTTTTTTTTTTTTTTTTGAGTTTTTGTGTTGTAAGAAAGAGAGGGCTACCTTTCGAAGACCAAGGCGAATGAAAATCTTAATAGCAGCCAGCAGCTAAAGTAAAACAAAGTCAAATAAACACCAGAATACCCTCATTATGGGGAAGGGAAAAAAAGACCAACAACATACAGCGTCTACTTCAGGCTGCGCCAAACTAAGGGTCTTTGCAATTGTTGCCATTTCGGCCTGAGACAGACCCTCTGACCTCTTACGGAACGTGATGCCAATGATTTCATCAATTGCTTGGCGAGATGGTGCCTTCACAAAGAAGAGATCCCCAGCACAAGAAAAAGAAAAAGAAGAAAAAAAAAAAAGCCCATGTCAGAGTTGCACGCACGTAAAAAGAATGAGTGAATGACTGTGGAAACAAACCCACCTTGCCAAAGTGAGACAACGCGCCCAGGTCCACCGCTGCCATCTCCTCTCTTTTTTTATTTTCCTTTTTTTTATTTGTTTTTCTCCTTCTTTCGTTTTTTCGATCACTACGTCTCCTTGGGAGAGGAACGGACAGTTGATTATCGTCTCAGAGACAGATCGGGTCTTGCGTGGTGTGCTTTGTTTGGTTGGTTATTGTGGGTTCGGGGGTTACGTTAGAGAAGTTGCGGTGTTTCAGGTCAAAACAAAAGGGTGCTTTGTGTTAGTGTATGAAACAAAACTACAGCTTTGAAGGTGAAGGGAACGGTACCAGGTGGTAATCAGCCGTTCTGGCCGCTCATAATGGCTTTCATTTGATAATAGGGATTGGAGACAAGGTTCTCGTCATTGGTGAGTCGTGCTTTGGCCAACATCCTTGTCATGAAAACGCGGTAGTCTTCGGGTTGCTCGTGCCCTATGTGATCAACAAGGAATTGGCTTGCATAACTGTTTGGGGGTATCAGCGAGTTAGAAGGGAATGTGTGGCACTCACTAGGCAACAATGGGGTTCGTATCCGACACGAAGTTAATGAAGAACACAGTACCTAGTGGTGCAAGATTCAGTCTTCATACAGATGAATAGCTCTTACCTCCAAGTGATTCAAGCAACTTTTTCCCATTGAGTCTTTTACATCTCTCCGCTAACAACTTAACGGCAATTGCTCGAACTTCTACATAGTTTTGGTGCCGAAGGTGTCTCGCTACCTGTTCCAAAGGTGCTTACAGTTTTTAGGAAGGTTTTTTTACAAGAAGGGGCCATACTTATATTTATTTCGTCAAGTAAGGCCAATGATGCAGCTATTCTCCCCCTTAAAAATCGCGTGTAGATAGAGTCCCCAATTGGTATCATATTTAAACCAGAGGTCGGAAAGGGGGGGGCGGAGCCACCTTCAGCGATGTCTACAAATGGAATGAGGGAATGACTCAGATGTAAGTAGAAAAAAAGAGTATGACCTGTTCTGATTGTAATAGTCTCAAAAACAATATCAAACATGAGAAGCAAGTTCTTTTCAGTTTGGTCATTGGTACTGCAAACACTAGCAAGATTCTTATTTAAAAGTTGGAGGAGGGATGAGAGGCGGCCGGTGTCACCAAATGTTTGGAACTGTATGATACTTTCAGTGCGTTTTGAATTTGTTGTGTACTCTTACCTTACTCTTCATGTAAACAAGTAGTCGTTGGGTTACTATGAGGTATGAGTGTATGACTTCTGAATTGTGTAAAGAAAGCAACTGCTGTGTAACACTTTCCACTATAGTAGGAAGTGACGATACAGTAGGTGTAACTGCGGGAGGTGTAGTGGGACTGGAATTCGATGAATTGGCTGCTGATTTCTTAGTTTCAGTGGTTTCTTGTGCTGCACACATAAGACGAAATAGCCATGCCTGATAGAATCGGTTTTTTTTGAGAAATCACGGCTAACTTTGTATACCTCACCATTCCTCCTTGATTTTTCTTTGGATGATTTGAGTAACTCAACTAATTGATGAATGTGCTCCTGCAATTCTCTTGAAATCATATTAGAAACATTGGCCTCATATTGTTGGTCGATCTAACAATAGTAAAAAGCCACTTTCTATAGAAAACTAGTACTTTATAAAAGTCAGTGGACATTTTGCAGAATTGAGACAGAATTGCTTCGCAGTTCTGCCGTAATGTGGTATTACAGTCAGCAGGTAAAGAACTTAGAACAGAGGAAACGAAGCTGGCAGACGCATACTAAAGTGTTTTAGAATTTTTTTTTTTTTTTTGGAAAGGAGACCTTGAACAATTGTGGGAAGTAAAAAGGGGCATTCATTTTTACTAGGGTCTCCAGAAGTAATTTCACCTATTTGTTGGGTTTTTTTAAGTGCACAAGAATAAGGGATGCCAAACATCTGGATCCGTCGACGAGAGATCAGCAGCATGAGCAGCATAATCAAATAAAATGAGGAACAAGTTGTTCCTGTCCTCGATAGAGGGTGTATTAATGTATTGGCTGATGATGAATTCTATGCCATTGAAGCATTCTTGGAGTAACTTGCGGTTCAGTAGTGCCTGAGGGGTATATCTTTTCAAAACTTTTTAGTGTGTAATTCTCCAAGAAGGCCATACATTCGGTTTATTAGCATATGAATAACCTTTCTGTGGGTGTCATTGCTCATTCGGTCGCAATACCGGAGGAAGGCAGCCACTACACGTGGGGAAAGCATCATCAACCTTATATATTATGTAAGCAATTGAATCGGTAGCAAGACTTGAACGGTCTACTTAGATTTGATGATATGGCCAACGTGAGTAATGAAGAATATGGTGCAATTCAAGGCCATTTCCCAGACCTTTGGGTCAAATGAAGTTTCTCGGTCCACCATCCAGTTTAACATCTATCAGGAAAAAAAACATTACTCAGGGTCCTGCCCTCTTTTAGAGGAAAAACCTCTGTAAGTAGTTTGAATAAGTCTTCTTGGATTTCATCAATTTGACTGGATCTTGCTAAAAAGGGGGTAATTTTGAAGTTACTCAAGAGGAGAAGTATGCATACGATTGTTATCTTCCAATAATATAGAAACATGTGTAACCATGTGCATGTGTACGCTGAGATTAAACAGCAAGTTGAACGCGTGAATTTTGGTGTCCAAATGAGATGCCTCGAGCATTTGGTACAGCAAATTCAATAGCACTGTATGAGCTTCAGTACCTGATGGCCTCCGACAATAGATATCGGCAAGAAGCTAGATTCCATGAGCATTATAAAAAAAAAGAGTGAATATGGACCTTTATAAGAATCTTTGTGGCCATGAGGCGCAATTCGCGAGTTGGCTCATCAATAGGTGGTTCCATAATTGCAGCAACCACAATTTGGACTTGTTGTCCACTTAGATCCAACTCTGTTTGTTCATTGTAACATTTATAGTTGAATAGTTGGGCACGGCGGCGCCGTATTGAGCGATTGGCAATTTGGGTAGCTTCTTCTCTTGAAGTCAAATTTGAGCAAAAACAAAAAACAAAAAACAAAAAAAGGGGGGGGAGGGGGGGGGGCAGAGAGATTACGTTTTCATTGACTTGCAAACCATGGCAAAAGGGTCTGCAGAGGCACTTTCATTGCATGCGAGTATATTAGAGGATTCCACTTGCAAGTTATGTTAGAACCAAAAGGGGTGTGAAAATAGACATGTACATCGTCTTTTGGACTTGGTGGTTGTTATGCCAAACTGACAATTTGCAAAGAGTGTCAGTCCCAAATCTGGGAATCCCCCAGGTTCTACTGAAAAGAACTGAACATGGATTCTGAAAGTATTGAAAACATACATTCACCTACCCTATGTAGGAGCATGTCGGAGATTATTATCGTACCACTATCGTGGGCAGACAATGCACCAACTCCGGGAAGGCCTTCACGTTTTGTTGATACTTTCTTTTGACGTCTTCTCCCAGCATGGGATTCATATGATGGTGATGGCGAGGAAGTTGCAGTTGTAGCACTGAGATTGGACGCAGGAGTCGCAGGAGTAGCTGGTGCAGCTGCAGTTGTCTCTAATGCAAATCATGATTACTTTGGTAAGCTTTTTATTATTATACGTGTATTTGTTGACTTTGGAGCACTAGAGGGCCTTACAGTTCCAAGAATACTTGACACCACATGCCTCAAGTAAAAGAAGGACTTGTTGTCATTAGTAGAGTGTCTAAAAGTGAAGTGAAGTGCAAACTTTTGAGGCAGCAGGAGTGGTGACAGCCATTTTTATACAGAATTGGTCAATAGCTATAAGTGTTTCAGGTTTCATTGGGTACCTATATCGTATCAAACTCTGCTCTACTCTGACTTGTGGACAAGAGAAAAAAAGAATACTTGGGTAGAGATAACTTCAATAGGTTTAAGAAGTTACTTAGGAGAGCAGAATTTTGAGCGCCATCTGCCTCCACTCTGCTGATGAGATTTTCAACAACTAAGCATAATGAGATAGGGAAATGCAAGTTGTTAAAGGATACCCAGAGATGTTGTAATAGGATCAGCTATAAACTACACCCAAACAAACAAAAAAAAAAAAGAACAAGTCAACATAAGGAATTAAAAAAAGCACGCCACCTGCACAAGTTTGTGATCACATATTTGACCATTTGTAGTGCACCAGTCACTCACTGACTTTCGCACCAGACCCTTGATCACTCTGCCCACACGAAGTTACTTGTCGTGATTTGTTTTGCAATTTGAGTTGTGACAGCCACATTGTTTTCGTTTAATTAAATTGCCGCGGAATCACTTGACACATGTCACCCTTACCTCTCTGAAGTTGACACCATTTTGTTTTTTTTTTCTTTTTGTGTTTGTATCCGAAAGTCGCAGAAAACCACAAATCAAAAAAAATCGAAGAGGTGGATGTGATGGAGGGTAAACGGGGTGCTCGTGTGACGGCGTTACCGAATAGACTTGTGGATTACTTCGTAATTGTGAGCATCGCAAGGCCGGCCAAGATCCACAAAGAGTGGGAGGAGAATTTCCCCAACATCGCGTTTCCTCCGCAGCCACTTCCTGCCAAAGATCTTCTCGATCTACCGCAACCACCGAGTGCTACGGGCACTTCCACACCTCCACCTACTTCGCCGCGGCCGTTTGTGGGCGTTCCTCTAAGAGCCTCAGTAACGCCGCCAGTGTCGCCGGTGGTTTTGCCACAGACTCCGCCTCTGTCGGGGGTAACTTCGCCCCCACAGGTCCCGGGCCAGCACCCTCCGCCTGTGATACCGCTCACAGTGACTTCGAAGCCGCCAAGAGGGGCAGCTACTACACGTCACCAGAGATCCGCTTCAGTTGGAGCGTTTTCTGCTGGTGGAGTACCTGTGACTCCTCTTTCCAGTGCTGTTGTTGTGTCAACTACACCATCGTTACCAGTTTCTCAAATGTCACCTTCTAACACCTCAAGTTCAACGCCGTCTTTGCCTTCGGTCACATTACCACCAAAACGGCAAGTCTGGGAAACAAGGTTTGAGGGGACTATGGCCGTCAGAGTACCTAAAACAGATTACAAGGATGCGAAAGTGACGGAGTGCCTTCAAAGCATATGGATGGTACTCTGTCTATCGGTTTGTTGTCAAGCTAATGTTTTGTTGGAATGTTTTTAAAAACCTCAGTTCTGTTTCCCAAATGGGTTGAAGTTGGAAAAAACAGAACCGGCACCTCAATTCACCACTTTTGTAATGACAAATGTAGAAGGGAAGCGCTCTTATGTCTATGGCCTGATTGTATCTCTCAGAAATTTCCACAATGCACTTATTGTTTGTTTTTTTTTTTTTTTCAAAAAGTCATATCAGCAGTGTCAAAGCTGCAACTTGGATCTACCACCCGATTTTTCAGACGACAGCTCACAGCAAGAAGTTTCTAACTCTAGAGTTTCTACTCTTATGTAACTCCCATTTCCTAGGTTTATGTTCCGATATGCATGTGCCTATTTTCGCATTATTCTTTCCTGCCATTCTTCAAGGACTGTCTTAAAGAACTTTATCGGGTAATTTTCTCTACATTTGCATAGAAAATATCAATGGGTTTGGATAAGTGTTTCCTAAACGGTACTCTATTTTTCCTTCTTAGGCTTCCTTGCCAGCATCCCCTGCTTCTATGGAGGCAACACTAGAGCGTATACTCTATGACGTTCCTTTGCCTCTTCCAGGTAAACACATATCATTTAGAGTCGTTTCTCACAACATAAGAAATGCTTATTCAAGTCCCAATGCCAACAAAGACCCTTGAACTTTGCAAATCATCCAAGTGCTTTTTTGATAATGTTGATGTGTGTTGTACCGAATTTAGTACAGAACTCATTCCTTTCACCTTTACCCAGATGGATCTCAAGTTACTTTTTGACTTGATTGGTATTGAGACAGTTGTGGACCTGTTAAGCTGGGTTCTGGTGGAGAGTCACATTTTATTTGTCTCGTCAAGAAGATCAGTCCTTACAATCGGTGAGGATTTTTTCTCTGCAAGGACCTTTAACCTCACTCATGCAAAGTTCTTTCAAACAGCCTCAGGAACGATAATGACATTAATTTATCCCTTCCAGTGGTGCCATACATATATCCCTATACTTCCTTTATCTGTGAGAGAGTACTGGCATGCCCCAACACCTTACATCATGGGACTAATGAGAGATTGCAACGAGCCTGTACCAAACATTCCTGAGGCAAGCAAGTCTATGCCTTTTCTACCTTACCGTAAAACAGGTTATCACAATAGATTTAGATACAGGGGAAGTATTAAATAAAATACCCTCCATTTTACCAAGTGCTATACGCTCAGCTTTGATTGGTAGACTTAAAGACATATTTACTCTGCACCCAATGGATGTCCTTGATATTGCTTTTTATGAAGAAGTATTTGCCTAGTTGCATCTTTCACCACAGAAACTTTTTAAAGGATCCCACAACGGCGGTGCCACATCCCGCACCATCCATAAATACCAGAATCCAATGGTACACCCCCAACTGAATTTCAAATATGTTAAATGCAAACAAGCGCTTTTATGCTTGTTTTCCTTCCAATCTTACAATACTACCGGCAATGCTACCAAATAGCCAGGTATCTACGGGATCTATTCTTTCTTTTTGACAAAAGAATTAAGAAAATACCCTTCCCCTGTGCTAAATTTTGAAACAGCGAAATTTCTGCAGCACCAGGATCCCTTAAATAGGGTACCACTAAAAGAATGTATTTAGCTTTAACTCCTCCCAGGACTTTGCAAAGCTACTCCATGACAGCACTTTTTTCCCTCAATTTTATCGTCAATTTTACCTTGAATCGGAGAATATATTTGATTTATCTGTTTTTCGTTATTCTCAAGGGGGTATGCCCTGCTGAAAGTGGATTATTGTAACAACTTCTAGATTATGAGCTTGCCTTCCTAACTTCCGGGATCTTCCACAGTAAAATTTCTGAAACCTATGTTGTGCCTCCTATGTTACCAATTTCCCATGAAGGTAATTTTTTTTCTAATTTCACTTTCTTTTTGCCACCACACCCTCAAAACTCACAGTTTGAAAAGATTCTGCATCGTTTCATACATTATCTGATACATTCCAGAATAAAAATAGAACCCCTGTAGTACTGGAGGCACTTAAAAAAAATGTCGAGTTGTCTTATTACAATGTAATACAGTTGCACTTTGGTTGTGTTTAATATGGGTTAGAACGATCCTAAACTTCCAGTTTTTGAAACTGGGAAGACAATGTCAGAGTGGCAAGAAATTATTAATACCGTAGTATCAGCCAAAATTCCTCCCAAGTGAATATGAATGAGTTGAATAGTATCACAATTCTTATGCTTAGCCAAGGGGAATAGAGGACGCAGATTACTTCAGTCGATTGATAACCCTCAATGAGACATTGACTTACACCAAAACTCTTACCACCTTTACCTTTACAAAGGTGAATAAGTGTGACACCTTTTTTTAATCTTAAAATATTAGTAGGACCCCGACTGTGGACTCTCTGAATGGGCTTTCTCCACACTTCTGGACACCTGCAAGAATGTAATATCATGTTCTAAAGAAAAGATGGATTTTCGGTAATCAGCTTAGTTCTCTCATTTCCCTTGATCTTCTTTAGGCCAGTAGCCGAGTTAATCCGAATTGTATCTGTTTACTACCACAAAGTTAATAATTTCTTAGAATTTCTATATGTATGTACCAACGGTTGCTCTTTGCAGAGCTTTAACTACTCAAAAAGACACCCCTGGCTTCACATGACTTTTTCTGGAAAAATAATCGATTCTGGGAATATGCCCTCTACTGTACTTAGAATTGTGGGTCTTATCACCTCTAACACTCACCAAGGCGAACTGAGAATACTGAGAACCTCTTTACCAAAGCACATTCAATCTACAACAAACGACTGGAACTCACTCTCTCCTGAACAACAAAAAGCCAGTGTACAACTTGAGGAAGAAAGTGTGTTCAGGGCAATCATTCGTTTGTGTAAGTTTTTTCTGTCATGCTCTATATTTCGCCAACTGTAAACAGTGAACATTTCCCTTGCTTTGGGTGGACAAACAGTTGCTTCCCAACTCATTTCTTCCATGTCCGGAGAAATGTTTCTTTCCAATGCTACAACAACCAAACTTGAACAGTACCTACAAAGAAGGATCGATGCCTCCACCCAGAGTGAGGCAATGAAAAAAGATAAAGTACCACTGCCTTCTGCCCAGCAACCAAACTTACACTTGCCCACAACAGGGACTATCTACATCCGGAGGAGACTAATTTTTTTGCTGGAATTCAGTTGCGACTCTATCCTTTATTGTCTTTGTAACATAAGCAAGCCCCACATTTTTTTGTTCCACTGGGTTTTATTTTTCAACTATCGAGTTGCATTCCCATTCCCCATCCATAAGTGTGCCTTCTGAAGTCCGCTTCAGCACACAGGTTCAACTTGACAGTCTCACCAAGGGGTTCCTCCACCACCATGGTTAATCCCAGTTTGTTGTTTATTTTTCCCTGTTCGTTTGTAAACATTTTGTATTTTGTATTTGTGGCAAAAATACCTTGACAAGAGAGTCCGCAAATCGGTACTCCCAACCGGCGACTGCCGTTGTTTCATACCGGCCACTGGTCGGATTCCTTTTAACCTGGTTGTGGAACGGGGAGTGAGTTGATTGAAAGAGCAGGCAGTTCATGTTCATACCACTAATTGAGAAGCGGCGGAAATGGTGGGAGTTAGCTGATAGGCGTAGGACAAGTCAACTCCACGCTTAAGTACCCAGAGGCCAGACATTGTTGCAAAATCCCGAGCATACCTGAGAAGGTTGTAGGCTCAGAGTGTGGTATTGGCTAAGTTACCTAAATGCTAGAGTAAATGCATTAATGGCATTTCTTCCCGAGAAGAGGTTTTCACAAGCAACTGACAATCTGGGAGTCACAGCCTGTTGGGAGCAAGTTAGTTGATGAGAAAAATACAGAAGTTCAAAGTCAACATGGAGATGCCCTATAGACATCATCCGGCCTGTATGGACTTTGAGGTAAGAAGTTGAGGCAGGCCGTATCAAGTGCAAATCCACAGAAGAGTGTGTGGGCCTTCCATCTGGGTAGGCCTGAATTGTTTATTTAGGTGATACTGATAGATCAGGACGGTTGTACCTCAGCTGCCACTCGTCCTTGTAACCATTTGAAGGGTGAATAGGCCACAGAGCCAAACACTACCTTTTTATTATCTACTCTTCCAGTCATAGATATGCTCTGGAAGGGAAAAAAAAAGAGTTGTCAACATAAAATAGAACAAATAAGAAAAAAAGGGGGAATTTACTCACTGTACTTGGGGTCCACTGAGTGGCAAATATGTAACCCTCAGGATATTCAATATTGCCACATATCTTAATGGGCCTGCGACCATTAATATTCAAGAGATGTGTCACAAGAAGGTCTCCTCCAAACAGTTGCTTGGTGAACTCACACCTTCAATTTGTTCAAGTTAGGAAGATACCAGCCGTCACTGATCATTTTTTTATTTTTCGTTTCAATAAGGGAAGAGATTGCTTGAAGTGCAAGTGCGAGGTCCAAGAGTAAATGTAAGTGTACCTCATTCCGTCATAAGTATCAGCTCCCAATATGGCCTTGCACTCCTTGTTGAGCTCGTCCAGCCTTCCCGGGTTCGTTGTTTGTTGCTCCTCATCCTCCTCCTCCTCTCCGCCATCTCCAGCCTCGCCAGTCTTGCGGCCGCCCCTCCCCGGCTCGCGCTCGTCCTCGTCGTGCTCGTCCTCCTCGTCCGCGTCGTCCTCCCTCGGGGCCGCCGCCGTCCTCCTGCGCTTGGCGGCGCGGGACGCGGCGACCACGGCGGCGACCGCGGCCGCAACCACGCCCGCGCCCGCCGCCCTCCTCAGCCCCACGCGGCCCCCCCGCCTGGCCGCCGCCGCCGTCCCCGCTCCCCCTGCCGCTGCCGCTGCCGCTGCCGTCTCCTGCTGCCGGGCCGCTCCTCCTCCCCCCCCCAGCAGCCACCAGCGGCTCCTTCTGCTGTTTTCTGCCGTTGGCGTTGCTGTGGGCGGCTTGTTGTGGGTGTCCACCACGGGTGGTGTGGACGACGAAGACGAGCCACCTTGGCCCATGGGCGATGAATCACGAAATTATTTTTTTTGTTCTTTTTGGAGAGGTTTTTCGTTTTTGGTAGGCTGTGGTGTGAGAAGAATGTGCATGTTTGGTGGTACAGATTTGTGATCATTTGATGCACTGGGGGTGCTGGGTGGGACTGTGATTGTAATGGAATGGAATGTTAATAGAAGGAGAATATTTGTACTTTGGAGCGGTATTCCACATCTAGCTGTAGAACAACAGTGCCTGTTATTGGCTCGATGAGTTCAACCTTGTTACACCTTTTCTTGCTGTTTTTGTGTGTTATAAGGAGTAATCCACTGGCATCTCCTTCGATTTTTGTGTAGGGGCCATTGAAGTGAATAATCCGCAGTGGTTGTTGTCTTTCATTGCAGTCCCATAGCTCGTAATGGGAAGTGTAACCTATACAGAAAAGTGAGGTGTGACTAACTTGAACCAAGCTGTCAGTTGATTCAGCAAAGAGTTCCACCTTTGCAGGGTTGGCAGTAATCTTAAAAACCTGAAACAAGCAGTCTTGAACAATCAACATGGGCTCACCAGATTTTTGCTTCATAAGTAATGCGCATTTGATGACTTTCAAGGAAGGGAAGTCACCTTCAATTTTCTGCCGTGTCTCCACAAGACATTTTGCCATAAATGTCTGTGACACATCGAAGAACACGAAGGAGAAAACAGAGGATTTGGTTACCATTCTGTTAGTTGAGGCTATTGCAAGCATGACTTCGTTTGGGTTAGACTTGTTAAAAACGACGCACTGAATATGTTCCCAGCGATCTACCGCAGGAACTGTGATTGTAGTTTGCTCCACGCCGCCCAGAGCACAACAAGCTTCTCGCAGCTGAGGAGCAAGCGCAAGTATGACTATCTGCATCGCCGCCACTCCGGAGCCGCACACCACGCACCATCTCTCGCACGTGGCGCACTTCATCCTCACTGCCGCATCAATCAAGTCCCGCTCCGGGCTGCCAAAGCGGTCCCTGAGCCTATACGAGAAAGTAGTAGGATTCGAGTCCCCAACCTGCGCCAAGTAGCGGTCGGGGTCCACCCACAATTTAGAAACTGCGCCCTGCAGCGGCTCCACAGAGTGCCTCTCCGCAACAGACGTGAGGCTGGCGAGCACGTGGGATACGCCGATCGCGAGCCGCGCGCACGCGACGCCGCGGGCGGTGCGCATGGTGACGTCGACCAGGGCGCCGCGCTCGGTCGCCGTGCACCAGTCCCATAATGCCCGCAGCATCGGCGCGCACGCCAGCGATAGGTGCCTCGCGGGGCTCCGGCGGCCGCAGCGAGGGAGCGACGACGCCGCGAGAGCGAGGAACTGGTCGCGCGCCGTAAGTCGCGCCGGCAACAGACGGCCGCACGAAGCATCGTCGTGGGAATCGGAAGCAGTGTCGAAGATGTCGATGTTGAAGTGTTCGCGGGTGGCCATTGTGCTGTTGGTTGATCGGTTTCTTTTTTTCTTTTTCTTGTTTGTGCGTTTTCTTGTCTTCGTCGTTGTTCAACGCCAGATAACCAATAAAGCAGGGAACTGTTGTCACGAAGGGCTTTTCGGTTGGAAAAGCAAGCCAGTTAGAAAAAAACAGAAATTTCTCACAATGTGACAGGCTTTGCTGTTTTGCTTTTTTTTTTTTTTTACAAGGATTACAACAGGATACACAGAAAAGAGGATTGAGAATGAATGTGGAGAGAGTTAAGGCATGGGTCATATGTTGGTGTTGAGAGCAGGCATTAGTAACGGTGAGCCGAAAGTAGGTGAGGTGTTGCTGTAGCTTTGTTGTTGAAGTAGGGGTAGGGGCTGGTGTTGGGTTTGGCTAGAATTGTAGTCAGGATATTGTGCAGAGGGTGGGGTTTGCGGGGGGTAGGTTGGTGCTGGTTGTGGGTTGTATATTTGGGAGGTGCCTGTTGCCCCTGTTGTTGCGGTGTAGGTTTGCGGAGCTTGAGAGGGAGGGTAGTTTGTGGGTGTGTATTGTGGGGTTGGGTGTGGCGGTGGGGCAAATATCGGTTGCTGTAGGGAATACTGAGTGTTAGCCATGGGTGGGGGTACTGTGGGTGCATGTGCTGATGTGGTGGGTCGCTGCATTACGAATGCGGCAGCACTTACTGCCGCAGATGCAGTGAAAACAGGGGCTGTGGCCTGGTGAACAAAATTGTTAGAGAATCCAGAGGAAGACATGGAAGCGAATTGACACGAGTAGTCAACAGCCTGAAAAAAGTCAGAAATTTTGTTTCTGAAGAGCAGCAGTACTTCTTTAATAAATTGCCGGAGGTACGCTAATTGATCTCTTATTTGCATATTTTCGGACTCTTTTTCAGATATTTTTTCTCTCATGCTCGCTGTAAGGTACTCCAAGCCATTACAACGAGTTTTTAGTTCCTGATTTAATAAGAACAAATAAAGCCATGAACGAATGGAAGACACAGTATAGTGCTGCCGCTGCCGTGCTCTAAATAACTGTGCTGCCTCTCTGTTCCGAAGTAACCTGTTATGTAATGTTAAGGTAAGTGCCAAGTGAGCTTGAAAGAACTTTTGGTGTCGTTTCATGAAATCCCTCTCCTCTTCCGTGAGGTTTTCTTCTTCCTTCCCCAACAATGCTTAAAATTGCCCACGTGAGCACTGGAGGGGGAAAAAAAAAAGGGTGCAAACCTTTGTATCGTTCCTCCTCGTCATTTGAAAAGTGTTGTGGCACCTGATTCGTTTGTTGAGGCAGCTGCCACACCTACGAGGGGAAAAAAAAAAAAAAAAAAAAACAGTACCCCAAAAAACAAGTCAGTGAGTTAGACACCCAATAGTCAACAACTGAGGAACATACGCTGTCGCGGGACTGAGAAACCCCCACGTCGGCACTCGTCATCCACACGCCTGTACGCAGCCCGACGATTGAATCAAAAAATTGTTTGCCAGATCTTTCAAGACCCGGCCCTGTTCTTGGCCGAGTGAGATTCAGGAGTGACTCGTTCTCTCAATGACCACCTGTTGTTAGTTTGCACGAACGTCATCGCGCAAAGGGGGGTTTGTTTCGAAAAAGACACACCTCCGCGCGCCCAAGTCCCGTCTTTAACTTGGGTTTCACCAACAGACAACACAGGGTTAGGCGAAAAGGCCTCTGATGTCTATTGTGGGGGTTCTGCGCTCAAAGCAAGAAAATAAACTCAGGGACAACATTGGGGTTGTGTTGGTATTGTATGCGGCTATCATTTCGTCCCCCCCGAGTCAGTCATATGATTGTCGCCAAATCTCTGCTACTGTGTTTGGTGACATAAGCGAAAAGGGCTACGGCGAACGGAGAGCGGTTTACAAGCTTTTAAACACGACGAACAAAATACACCACACACACAAAAAAAAAAAAACAACACATATCAAAACCTACACCATCGGCTACTAAAATGTTATCGCGAAGAAGCGACCGCCAAACCACCAGGTTTGTTTTTCCTTTTTCGAAAACATTTGTTCGTGGTTTATTTTATTTATTTATTTTTTGACCCTTTACTAGTACGACACACACAACTTACCACCAGCCTGGCGTCGTCCATCAGATGTTACTGGATTATGGCTGTGTACGTATAAACTCTGGCCTGAGAGAATATGGCCTGAGGCCCAGGGCTCCCCGCGACTTGGAACGTTGGCCGGCACCCACTGTTACTGGTATTGCGATGGATCCTCTTGTGACAGAGGGGGAGGTGTTCTGCTCTTGGTATATCCCTGCGTCTGGTATATTTCTTCATTCTTCATTTTTTCCACTTAGGCAACAGTAGGTACAGCATCATTCTGTCTCGTTAATGTCACCAAACGCGGCAACAAGCGTGTGTCTGAGGGAAATCTTACCCTCAGATTTCTTGTCCAAGTTGGCAGAGAGTGGTTCTTCTCCCCATATGTCCTTCGTACGTTTTTAGTTGAGTTAAATTCTCTCTGATCGAAGATACTAGATACATCACCTCCAACCGAGACGGATGTCCAGACGACTACAAGCAGCCAGACTCTGAGTGCTTGGAACACCCAAACCCCCAGCCGCGACTATGACAATGGCCCTTCTGTTCCTCCAGCCGTTCTTCCTACTGGTGTTGGCACTGCAGCTGCATCCACGTCTTATCAAGCTTTGGGATCCTATGTATCCCCACCTTACAACGCACTCCCGGATCAACCTTCTGTTTCCTCTTTCTCTGTTGGCTCTCCATCCCTACCTGACAATCAACAAGCCGGCAACTACTCCCAAATGAGCATCAGCCCCGGCGAGAATCTCTTTCCACTACAGATGCCTGCTTATGGCCAGGCTCCCCACTTGCTCTCACTACCACTACCACCACCGATGCAGGTACAACTGCAGCCATCCACAACGTTGCATGAACACCCCCACCTGTATCCCGCAAATGTGCCGTCCCACCCGCCTGCTGCTTATGACCAGGATCCCCACTTGCTCCCACCACCGATGCATGTCCAACTCCAGGGACAACAGCCACCCCTTCTTCAACCATCACTTGAGTACATGCCGGGCGATTCCGACTTGCCGGACTTGGACTCACTGTTTTCGTCTTATCCGTGACTGTGCCGGAAAGTCCCTTGTATCCATACAACCATGTAATACATTTAAATAAACTTGTGAAACATATCCATTGCCCACTGGGGGCAAAAAAACTCTTAGAAGTGTCCGGAAAGACATCTATCCAATAGACTTACCAATAGAAAGCTCTTAACCTAAAAGTCTAAGTCCGGAACTGAGCCTCAGGCTAGATCTGTTCGGTGAAAGGTTCTCGGGTCTAGCCGAGGACACCAAACTGTGGGTGGTGACGTGGGGCATTGTATTCGCATCTCAAAGCGGAGCTGTTTGCCCCCATGACCGGTGATGCCGGATTTGCGACACCTGAAGAGGAAAAAAAAAGGTCTGCTTCCGCTACAATCACAGTCCAGCTTGAGACTTGAGGAGCTGGGAGGCGCAATGCATGAAATGAGAGTGCACGTGCATCTGAACGCAGAGGGCTTGGGTGCTTCACTTCCTCCGGCTACGAGTGATTGGGTGATCTGATGTTAGCGAAAAAAAAATGCTTTTTTCTTTCCTTTTCCCTGACCGAGACTCCTCGGGCTGCAAACTGTGATCCGTGACGTGGCCCGTTGTGATCGCGGGTACAAGAGGAGTAGTTTGCCCCCAAAGCCGGTGGTGCCGGATTTGCGACAGTCAAAGAGGAAACAAATAAACCTGGTTTTCTGGAAAGTTGCCATCAGAGGGACAGTGGCTCCTGAAGCGGCACGAGCCTTCCCCTTGTGCAGCCGACGATTACCTGCACGAGTGTTGTTTCCCAGGCTCTGAAGTGTGAGTGTAGGGGAGGCATTGATGGGTGTTTAAGGGAAAAAAAACATTTTTTTTTCTTCTTCTAGTGTCGCATATCCGGTAACACCGGTCTAGGGGGCACACGACTGTACATTCACTTGTCGCCACAATGGCCCACGTCACTACCCGCAGGAAGGTGGTGAAAGAGGTACCTATCGGGCAAAGAAGAAAAAAAAACACACACCGACCTTCCCGTTTTGTTTAAGTTTTTCTGGGAAGTCCGCGAGGACAACCGCCAAAAAATGTTTGCCCCCAGCGTCCACTGTTGAGTCCGTAGCCCAATTTTGCCTAAAGTGGGGAATGGATATCTTTATTCTGGCTTGTTGTTGTTCGATAAATTAAAATCAGCAAAACTGTTGATGGCGGTTGGCGGGACATCTTTCGTAGTCGTTGGCGTTTGGTTTGTTGTGGTGATTGGCCTGGGTCAATGTGCTCAGCTGTATGGGTTGATGCCTGAGCAGCCGAATCTGTACCAGATATCACCAGTCACTGGCGCCGTGTCTGCAGTGGGCCCAATTGGGCCACTTGCGTTCGGGCAGGGGTCAATAACTGCCGACCCAGAGCAGAATTTGGTCTACGCTGTTGGGGCGAATGACACCAATTCAATTATTTACCTGGTGGCATATGAAACTGCAACTGCAAACAGGGAACTTTATGTGCGTGCAATTTTGATAAATTTATGCTTTCAGATACCGCTGGAACTTACTTGTTAGGTTATTGGTGAATGACTGCACATGGTAGATGCCACTGCCATATGGTGGAGCAACGACTGCTATTCAGTGGGACTCAACAAGAGGGGAAATAAATGCATTTGGGCCAAGGAAGGATAATAATACGTACTACCAGTTTAAAAGAGTTGACACTACCTCAAAGAAGACAGAGTAAGCAAAAAAATCTCACGAATTCGATATAACTTTCAATAAGAGATGTGGGACCATCAATGAACCACGTGTGGTTCAATATTAATTCAGTTTCAGCTTATGATCCTGAGTATGACATGTTCTGGGTAATGCGAGTTTGGAACCCTCCTTCTTTTTTAACTGGGGAAAAAAGGTAGCAATATTAGATTACAATGATATACCCTGGATAAAGGGTTTCAGTGCAGCAAACGGAGCTGTAATTTTCAATATGAAAGACAATTACGGTGTGATTTCTCTCGACTACGATTCAGGAAATCACCAAATATACGCGCTTGCACTAAAAGATGGGGGGTAAGTAGTCATACTGTGTCAATTTCTTTCCACTTAGCCCTCAATAGCGTACAGATAATTACCTTTGACAGCAAGACCGGAATGCCAAAACTGGCCTTTTCAACAGGTTCGATGAAACAAACACTTATTCCTTTTGCCATCTGAATGGTTTCGAAATGTAAGACTGGCTTGATGCACTATCTGAAGTGACTTCAATAGATAGCAAGTCCCGCACCCTTACTGGACTTTTCATGAAAGATTCTGTGTGATACCACATCCCTTGTCACTTGAATAAACCTCCCACTCACTCATTTACTCTTTAGACCCAAGGTTGGATGCTTGTCACAATCAACATTGATACGTTTGAGGAGGTCTATTCCCCCTTCATTTGTTCTTTTGGTGGCACCTGCCCTCTCAGTCTCGTTTACATCTGAAGAAGAAAATTGATCGAAACGGATTTATCGGTTTTTTTTTTTGCTGTTTTTGATCAAACACAAAAAAGAGGAGATCTCGGGGAGTTGGAAGGAATGAAGATCTGCGGTGTAGCGTTGTTATTGGCTTGTTGTTTGTACTCTGTTATCGCCCAGCCCGGCCCAAACCCTGACCCCGTTGAACTGTGGTACACACAAATATTTGACCATTTTGAGACTGACGATCGCATGTTTCAGCAGGTTAGCTTCTATCCTTTTTGTGGTTTTTTCTCATCGTTTATATTTGTTAGAGGTTTTTGGTGTATGCGGACTACTATAGGGCAGGTGGGCCTATGTTTTTCACTGCTGGCGGTGAAAGTGATGTTTATGGAGGCTACCACCACAACGGGTTCCAATTTGAAGTGTGTGATATTTATATACTTGTATCTTACGTCCGCTTTGAAAGGTTGCTTCACGTGTAGGGGCATTCATTCTTGTATGTTCCCAAATGTAAGGTTCACTTTTTTTACAAAAAAAGTACGTGGAGCACCGTTTCTATGGGGAATCTCTTCCTTTCAGTATGGAGGAGACTTACACCTGGGATAACATAAAACGGTTGTCCATCGAACAGGTGATACGAAGACACATTGCTTTCTCCCTAACCTTTTTCTGCTCTGAAAGGCCATGGCAGACAACGTTGCAGTTATCCAGTATGTCAAGACCCTCTACGGGCTTCCAGCAAATATGCCAATCATTGCTTGGGGAGGAAGTTATGCTGGGGAACTTGTAACGTACGAACTTATTCTGTCATTCAACACACTAAGTCCTAGTAGTTACATGCGAGTGGCGTATCCTGACATAATTCATGCTAGTGTCGCTGGTAGTGCTCCTGTACGCTATCACACATTTGGGGATGTCAAAAATGGTGACTACTTTGCCGTCACCACCAGAGACTTTGGGCACAAGAATCAAGTACACTCAATAACTTTCTCATTATGACTTATACATAGTAGAATTGCCCCAATCTTGTTCGCTCTGCATTCAACGAGATCATTGCCAAAGATTCCACACCCGATGGCCGCCAATGGATCACTGAACAACTGCGCCTTTGCTCGCCTCTGGAGGAAGGAGAAGATGCTCTCAGACTTGTTGCTCTTTGGATAGAAAATGCCTATGCGCAGTTAGCAATGTTGGACTACCCCTGGCCAAACAGTGGGGCAGTTCTGTACGTCCCGTCCTATTTAGAATGCTCTGAGTGACTCTTCTTAGACCCGCGTGGCCAATCGATGTATCGTGTGATGTTATGCTCGGTACCGGGTCTTTGACTTATCTCCTTGGGCAATCAATTGGAGTTTTGTACAACAATACATTGGATCTCAAATGCTTCAATATCACTGAAGAATGTTGCAATTTCCCACTCACCTTGTTCCTATCCTAACATATGCTAGATGCTTATTGTGCTGACCTTACTGGATGTGGTGGTGGGACAGGAGACCCCAACGCCATGAGCTGGGACTACCAAAGTTGCACAGAGCTTATATCCAATGTTGACACAAACAATGTAACAGGTAGAGCTCTTACTCTTGGTTAGTTGAAACCAATTCCATAGACATGTTCCCCCCATATCCCTATGACTACGAGGAACTGTGTGCATTTGAACAAATACCAAATTTATTTTCTTAACTTTACTTTAGTTGCGAGTACTGTGCGGAGACATGGGGTGCAACTCCTGGTAATCTATTCCTCCAGTTAAGTGAAATCTGGTAAAACTTGTGACACTACAGACCCTCTTGGATTGTCAACTCGTTTCGATTGGAGCAACTCCACCAGAATCATTTTCAGCAATGGACTAATTGATCCATGGTACTCACAGCCGCATCTTCTCTCTAACCTCAAATTTATTTTTTCCTAGGTGGCCCGGTGGTGTACTTCAGACCAGTGTAGCACTAGAACAGTACAGCATCATTATTCCACAAGCAGTATGAGTTTCCGTAAAATTGCAAAAAAAACCCTCATTCTCCTTAGGCACATCACCTTGACTTCTACGGCTCGGACCCAGTCAACGACCCAGTATCGGTTGTAAAAGCACGTCAGCAGGAAGAAGGAATTTTGAATGAATGGATAGCAGAAATTAACGCTGAGCTAAATCAATAAAAAAATTTTTTTTTTGCAATCATTCAAAGTACATGCTCCATGTGGGTATTTGGTTTTAGTTGTGATTGTCAGCCATTAGAACAAGAGTACCGCTATTGGATACTGAGTTGCCAACCAGCTCGTTGTCAGTCACCATAACTCTATCAGTACCAGACCCTATTTTTATGGCTGTACCTACTACATCATGAAAGTAGTTTCCTTGTATCATTGCACGTCCTGCATAAATGGTGTGAATATCTCTACCTGTAACAAAAATTTAGAAGTACCAGAATCAATTTGAATGGCCGGATAAGCAGAGTTCCAGCTGTTAATGAGGGATGCAGATACCAAAATATGACCTGCTGATTGCCAAAGAACAAACTGATTGAACACTCCCCATACCTTGGAGGTTGTAAATACTTCAGAAATCAAAAACTTGGTGAGAAACTCACACTGGCTCCACGGATTACTACGCTACTATCTCCATTGTGACCCCACACACCAATTTTATGGCTTCCATCTCCTGCATTTGCCAGGTTCAAGTTATCGAAAATAATACCGGGTTCCTGTGTGGTTTGAATATCGAGTCCAATATCCACATCATCAAAGTTTATATCAGTGAACTGCCCATTGCAGGCTCCATTTGCGCTTTGAGCAAATTGCATTCCAATATTATAGCCCCAGGAAAATACATCCTCCACGACCTATTGTAAATAAAAAAATAAGAATGGTATGCATGAAAGAAAGAGGGATTTTCCTCCCAGTCTGTGCGGTAGAAGGCAAAGGTAACAGCGTTATCATGCTGATATTTAAAAATGGCATCACTCATGGACCAAAAAGGCCAGAAGTGGATGTCCATAATACGGCCAATGTCATAGCATTGGTCCACAACTATTCCAGTCTTAAGTGGTTGGCCATACCTGTCTTGTTCAGAGATGGAGGAAAAATATCAAACTTACACAGCCCGTATCCAATGGCGACCACAGGGATTTGTGGCGAAGTCGATTCCTTGATAGGAATTCAAAAGTAGCATATTTTGTACAGATAAGTCATCTCCCGAGCCACCTTTTACATTGTGATGGACAACAACATCTTTAGCATTGTACCTATTGTCCAGGGATACGAATAAGGAGGATTTGCTTCAATCTGCTCGGGATAAAAAATCTGCAATGCCATAAGGAAGCAGCGAGTGTTTGAAGCTCTACTCACGCTAAATCCTTCAACTCCAGAATTAGAACCTTGAAGGAAAATAAAGGGAGTTCCGGCATCAGAGCCTTTCCCTTCATAGGCAAATAGTGTTGTACCATGCACTTCGGTGAGGGTTCCACAAGAGCTTAACAATGAGTGAATTAATGAAAGAAATCTCAATTATAAAGAATACCGTGATGGTGCAGAAGCAACACCCTTCAGAGTAGTATCTGCATAGTTTAACACAAAAATCATTGTGAGATGGAAAGCAATGTAGTACCTGGTGGGATGGTCAGGTGAGAATAGATGGCATAATTTCCAGCAGGCAAGAACACAATCCCACCACCAGAGGCGCCGACTGAATTCAGCGCACTTTGAATCGCCGCAGTGTCATCTGAGGCACCATCACCAGTGGCATTGTAGGGAGCATCCCTAGCATTAACATCTATTTTGTGGCATATATGAGCCAGTTCGAAATACAAGTCGAAAGGAGAATAATAAAGTATAGGTACTACTCCAACAGAAAGAGGGGAAGGCACACAGCCCCACTGGTACCAGAATAAATCGCCAACAACAGGAACACCACGTGACTTGTGGGAAAGAGTTGGTCGGAATTGGGGCACAGTAAATGCCCCAGCAAGAGAAAGTAAACAAGCAAACAACCAAAGCTTCATTTTAACAGTAACTCTGTGGGTAAAAAGGAGGAGAGCTTCTGTGTGGAAACAAACAAAGCGATGCAAAATTTTCTCTTTTTTTTTTAAAAAAAAAAAACCCCCAACAGAAGGAGGTTTTTTCTTTCCCAAAAAGCACACAATGGCTATTTTACCAGCCGAGTTTTGGCTTAATGCGCTGAGCAAGGGGTCCTGTGCGAACGCCAGCCTTCATTTCAGTGATGGCGGTGGAGAATTCAGCCCAATCGATCATTCCGTCGTGGTTGGTGTCAATTGGGTCAATGAACTATGTGACGGGTGAGATTGATTGGGAGAAAAGAGGGGAGGGAAAGTAACTGGCTTAAGGGCTGAGGCGGGGATGTTGTCGCCAATGATAAGGGTGAGGGCAGTAGAGAGTTCCTCAGGGGTCAAGAGTCCGTTGTGGTCAACATCGGCTCTATTGGTTATTGTTGGTTGACACAGCGGCGGGAAAAAAAAAAGTTTCTAGAAACATACGTCTCGAACCATTTCTTGAACTTGGCGGTTTCTTCGGCTGTGAGAGACATTGTTGTTGTTGAGATGTATCAACCAACTACTGCTTTGAGGTTTTTTTTTTTTTTTTTATTTGTGCCGTTTGGTCACCAACCGCATTTTAAAGGCTCAGGCGGTTAGGGGAACGTCCCTTCGGCCTCCGAAATTTATCTTCCCCTAATGTGATGAAAAACACGTGGGTTCTATTTTGGCATTTTGATCGCCTTCAACGGTCAACTCCAGTTAGACCCACCTAGCCCAAAATTTTCATCGACGTGCATTCTTAACAGTGTATCGTAGTCGTAGCCAAAGTATTTTTCTGGCAGAGGAGGGGTACTTCCTTCTCCTAGAGAGAAGTCACCAACAACGAGTTGTACAGTGAGTTTATTTACGACTTGTTTAACAATCACGGGGATACCCTTGTCTTCCTGTTCCAACTTGGGCTGGCCACCCACTGTTCCAGGTTGGGTGCCTGCAGCGGAGCCGTTGCCCCCAACTTGGTGCGCGCTGGTGCTCTGCGACATCAATCAAATCAAAAGCTGGTGCCTTGGATCTCTTTCTTTATGTAAATTACGTATCGGAGAAAAAATAGGAAATCAAATACCAGAAGGTGCACGAAAGAAAGGAAAACAAAAATGAGTACGGACATGATGGACCCCACGGAAGCCGATGTAGTGATTGTGGGCAAACTAGGCGAAGGGTAATGAATTGTGGGAACTAGACAAACGAGAACCCACACCAAACAAATCCATATGTTATAAACATAAAGAAACGTAAAACTTAAAACTACAAATGAATTGGCTATTGATTTAATTGGGAGTGATTAGGGCATATGGCACAGTGTGGAAGGCCAGGAAAGGTGATACTACTGAAATGAGGGCAGTAAAGAGGGTGCCTGTGGATAATGACATTGAGGACATCAAGAGGGAAGTCAACTTCATGAAGCAGTGTGACAGCATGTATATCGTGAAGTACTATGGGTCTTTTGTTAGAAAGAATGAACTTTGGGTTTGTATCTTTATGTATTGGATGATTTGAACTCTTACTTCTTTACTGCTCTGGTTTAGATTGTGATGGAGTACTGCTCACAGGGATCAATTTGTGATGTTATGAAGATATGCCGTAGACCATTAAATGAAGAGCAAATAGCTTGCCTCATAAAACAAACCTTGAAAGTACGAAAAGCCCCTTTGAGAGCAAAAGGAAAATAATTTTAACGATTTCACGTAGGGGTTGGAGTACCTTCACTCTAGACACAAAATTCATCGTGACATTAAAGCTGCAAACATTCTTGTTAATGAAAAGGGGGAAGCTAAATTGGCAGGTGAATAGCACTTCATTTTTTGGCCCCTCCTAATTAGTATCAGACTTTGGTGTAAGTGGTCAACTTGCTGATACTTGGGCAAAAAGGAATACTGTCATTGGGACACCCGTAAACCCTCCAGTCACCCAAGTGCACTTAATACTAACAGGTTTGTTTTAGTACTGGATGGCTCCAGAAGTCATAAAAGAAGTGGGATACAATGAAAAGGTGCCTCACCCATTACTCCCTGGGTAGACTACAACTCACATACTTCAGGCGGATATTTGGAGTTTGGGTATAACTATCATAGAACTTGCTGAAATGAAGCCCCCGTACGCTGATGTGCACCCAATGAGGGTATTGTGAACACGTTACACCATTTTACACTTTACATCTCATGTCAGGCAATATTCATGATTCCCACTCATGATCCTCCAACAATAACAACCAAACCTGGGTCCAAATGGACTGAAGAGATATTTGACTTCTTGGGATGTTGCTTGTTGAAAAATCCGACTTCTAGATTGAGCGCCAAACTTCTCCTTCAAGTACTGTAATCTCATAATCACATCCTTTTTTTCATTTTGGTTGTAGCATCCGTTTATTGCCTATGCAGCTGAGCCAACTGGACTTATTGACTTGCTTAGAGAGCAAGATATGAGAGTAGCCGAGATGGGGAGGGAGAACGCCCTTGGGTTAATAAAAGTAAGTTGCACATTTCATCTTGTCCTCATTCAACTTGAAGAAACCAGTGGCCCCACAAAATAACGCCGAGGCAGCTACTCCCCCTTCAAATGAAAACGCGAGAGCAAATGTATCACCTCTTCCCCCTCGCATTGTGATTCAGACCTGTGAGGATCCTACGCAAACCTCCCAATCAATTTTAACTGGAGAAGATTCCAGTGAAGCCGATTTCGACTCGCAGTGTTTACAAGGTGACAATTTTATTTGTAGTGGCACTACATTTCTGTTCTAACCTTCTTAGCTTTACAGCTTCAGAATCAGAGAAGTATGGATTGGCATGAACGCGTTACTTATGCCACTAATGCCGGGACTGCCATATTCGCACCAGGAAGTATATCGACATCATCCTCTCCACTCTCATCAATGAGTGGAGGCTCCTCACCTTTCATTTCCTCTCGCTCCGTTCCCAATTCTGCTCATTCTCCTACCCCAAATACAAACACTTCATCCTCCACTCCCGGCCGCTCGCACTTCCTGAAGCCTCCTGGAGCAGAACCCCTGGATGAAGGATACCCAGAAACAACGGAAGGTGACGACTATCACACTGCGGAGAGAAAAAGCGGCTCTCATAGAAGAAGAAGAGGTTCACGCAGGAAATCACCCTCATCACACAACCAATTACAAGAACAAGTTGGTGCTGATGGCGAACCAGGCAAACGACCGGTACTTAGCTGCTAATATCAATTACTGACTTATATTCTGAACTACATACTACAGTACGAGGATTACACCGTCGACGACCTGAAAAGAATGGTATTGGAGCTGGACCAGAGAAAGGAGACCGACATAGCAGCAATAATGGAGAAATACAAAAACTACAAGAAAGCAATAGCACTGCTTATCTCAGAGAGCACCACACGCAAAGGAGCTCCCTGAGACCAGAGAACAAGTTAGAGTTATTTTGGGTTCTGATCATGCACTCACACGGATTGTAACAATTCATCATTATAAACCTGGTGGGGATTTCCCACCTCGATGTATACATACAAGCAAGAAAGAACTCTGACTTTTTGTTGATTTACTTTGTTGTTTCCTGTTTTTATTACGTTTCCTTTTGGTTGGCTAGCTACTTTTGGCTTCCGGTACTATGGAACACAGGTTCCAGTAGCTTGGTAGGTGTTGGGGATTCATGGTATCTACAAAGTTCTGCCGCCATCTGGATATTCCAAAGTTGGTGACCAGAAGTAAAACGAAATGAAACGGCACACCTTTGGCAAAACTGCTCAAACTGTTCTCTAGAAGTAAAACTGGTAAGGGTGGCCTTTGCAGTGCTCGCCTCGTGCAGTTGGGATTCAATTTGGTGTAGTGTCTTGTCAAGGTCTTCTCGTGTGAGAGTTTCATCATGAGGCTTCCCAAGGAATTCTGAAACCACTGCATGGAATTGGTTCCTTTTCTTTTTTTATTTTTTTTGTTTTCCCCCAGTGGTTCAGGTTGTTTTGTCATTTGAGTTAAATACTGACCTCGGAGCTCATCACGTCACTGTATAGTTTCAGGGCATGTGCTGCTTTTTGGGTCTAGTTAAACCGTTTAAGTTTGGCATGCCTATAACATGACATTGTTACATTCCGCAATCCTTCAATGTACTTCTGATTGGAAACTGCACTCAAAGGTAAGCCAGTCTCCTTTTCGAGTTCGCGATCAAGTTTGTTCAAACCCTGGGCTTGTAAAATTAAGAGGATGCAACCAACTAAACACCTCTATGGCTCTGTTATGGCACAAACTGCATAACAATACAATATTCGGTGTATGATCATCCTAATTTTTAGGATTATTGGAGATACGGATTGGTTTGATTTCTACTTTAAATTCTTTGGGGATTTGCTTTCTGTACTTAGGTGGGACAATATTATATCGGCTCAGATACTCGGTTTTCCCACAGACAGCACAACTAACAAAGGTTATAACCTAATACATACGAAGCTTAGATACTATGATTGTTATTAACTGGGCTTCTTTGGTCCAAATGAAAAACAGTTCGTTTTCAGGGAAACGAGCTGTTTGGCTAAAAGTGAGTTGTGCTGTCAAAGGTTCGTTGGAGACAAGGACTTCATAACACAAGGAGGTCATTTATAGGTTTGGAAATGCAGTTGAAAAACCTGCAAGGCCACGAGATTGATACCAATGAAGACGTTTTTCATCACAGTAGCAGAGAAAGTCTCCAGTACTTGCCAGCAATTTACAAACCTTCTTAAATGCTAACTGTTTTTTTGAGGCACTAGGGCTATCCTGGGTAGAGTGAGATAAAGCGGTTTTCTTGTAATTCATACCCCAGGTGTTGGAAGTGTGAAATGTGCCTATACGAGGTAAGTAATACATACAGCAGAAGTATAGGAAAACCTTTTTTAACGTTTTTGAACAATTCAATAACTTTGGAGGGGCCATGCCAGCATAACGTAGACAAAAGTGGAAGATATCCTCCTCAGGTTGTTTGTAATTGCTAAAAAGACGAAACAAAAGTTCTCTTGATACCTAGAGTGAATAAAATAAGCAGTACTAGCAAGGAGAAGACTCACCCAAGCATCAGTGGCGGCGTAAGTGATTTGTTGCTGGGAAAGTGCTTCTGTTGCCCAATTACCACACCTGTGAGAGTGAGTCAAGTGGAAAATTAAGAGAAGTGAGGCCTTATGGCTCGGTCTTTAAGTAAATCTACTCCAAGAATAGATCGTGTTAGACTCTTTAAACTGGTTCCAATAAGCTCACTCTCAGTCAAACAATGCACAGCAACAAGCTGCAAGTCAACGCAAGGGTGGGTGGCTACCTGAGAGGTGTGAATAATGCAATTTCCTGCATCTCCAACCTGAAATTTCCCCCACAATCGTTTGACATCTCCATGTATTCCAACACCGACTTTAATGACACTGTGTAAGTTAGAACACTGACAAAGAAGAAAAATGTATAAAAAACCTTTCACTTTGTAATAGATTTATCAATGAAACCGGTAAAACATGAAGGGTTTCAACCCCCAATACAAGGCAGTGGCAATCGCCACAGAGCTGAATAGTGGCTGCAGCAATTATGTTACCTGAAGTAGGTATTGAAGAAAACTTCTTACCAATAGTGGATGCACCAGAGGTTGTGCTCCACTCCAAATCCAAGCCAATAACACTGTTCCGCTGCATTGTTTCTTTGTTTACAGGTTACCTAATAATAATAATAACAACAGCAGCAGCAACAAAATTAAATAAAAAGTATTCCAAGCGGTTTGGCCAAGTTGGCATTATGGGAGTTTTCCGGTATACCAATAATAGCCACAACCGCAGCATCAGCATCAGCCCTCGGGGCCACCTGCCCATCTCCATTCCCATTCCCATTCCCATTCCCATTCCCATCTCCATTCCCATTCTCATTCTCACGCACATCCACCATCCAATGGTAAGTGACTGTCACCCCCATGGGGATTGTGGCCAGCGGCAATACCGCCTCCCCTTCTCCTTCTCCCTCTCCCTCTCCCTCTCGCTCTCGCTCTCCTTCCTCCTCTTCCTCCTCCTCCCCCTCCTCCCCGCCGTCGTCCGTCTCCACGCCCCCGCTCCCACTGGCACTGGCAGTTGAGCCTGTGGTTGTGCTCCTGCTGGCTACGTCGCCTCCTATGGACGCGCAGCTCCTCCTCCTCGCCGCCGTGTCCGTGGCAGCACTGGCGGTTGAGGTGGTTGTGGTTGTAGTGGTGCCCCCGGGGGAATTGGTTGTACTGCTGGCACAAGCACAACTAATGCTACAACTGCTGCTGTTGGTTGTTTCGTAGCGGACACGCGATGCCGACGCTGCTGATGCTGTTGTTGTTTCTGTTGCAACGGCAGGCGACGCGACAATACACGCGGACGACGAAGTGGATCTCGCACTGGGATCAACGACGACGGTGGGTGGCTCCTCCGGCGTGGGACTCTGCATTAGAATCAATCGGCACGCGCAAGCTCCGCGAAGACCTGTTTTCGGTGTTGGCGAAAAAAAAAAATACCGCGAATTGAAACGTAAAGAAGGGGAGCATGTCGTCGGTTGGTACGGTGAAGATACTGGTGTACTCGGATGTAATTTGACCTTGGTGTTACGTGGGAGAGGTACATATTTTTTTTATCCCGTTTCCTATTCCACCTCTGTTTTGTTTGTTCAACTCAGCTGGCAAACACGCAGGCGCGCATGAACAAAGGAATAGGTTTGTTCAAGGAAGCGCATCCCACAGCACAAGTGCAGGTCGAATGGGCTCCGTTTGTTCTGAGGCCGGATTTACCGCCTCTGGGGCAAGACTGGGCTACTTTCTACAAGTGTGTTTTTCCCACTTTATGTATATGTGCATTATGTGCACCGGAATTACCTACTATTGTCGTTTGGTCTGTTTTTTTCGACTCTGCACGCATGACTTTATTTTCAGTGCTTATAAAGGGTGGACAAAACATGAGCAGCACCCCGTTTATAATATTGGCAGAGCTCAGGACGGACTGCCATTCGCTAGTTGGCTCTATGTTCCAAACACTGTATGGCCTCTTTAATTCATTTCCATTACGCTTCGATGTGTGGTTACGCACCTCAGATTAATGCACATCGCCTAGTGTATCACTTGCCAAAGGAAAAGAGAACGCAAGCCTACTCACATTTGTTCCAGAAGAATTATGAGGTAACCAGCTCATAATGCCGATATCTTACTGAATACAACAGCAAGGGGCTAATGTTGGAGACATTGAAACTTTGGTGAGTGTTGCTGTTGCTTTGGGCGAAGATGCTACTGCAATCCGCAACTACCTGCTCTCCCATGATGACTATGATACCATATTGCAGTTGAGCCATGAGGCTTCTCGAAGAGGTTCATTCTTCCCAAATTTCTGTTTTTTTTTACCAAGGTATCAAAAGGAATTCATGGTGTTCCACATTTCATTCTTTCTGGCCGCGGGAAGCTCGAGTTATCTGGTGCCTGCTCTCCACAGGATTTTGTTGAAGCATTGGAAACAGTGTTCTAACCATTGTGCCGGTTTTCTTTCCTGCTTTGGACACTCTATTTGTGAGGGGAATATTTTGGGGCTACTGTGATTCCGCATTGCAAATAACACACTAGTGACGCAATGTGGTTGATGTCTTAGCACCTCAAAACCCTTCCTCTCAAAAGAAAGTGCCTCCCAAAACAAGAAAAACCAAACACCAGGCCACAATAGAGACAACTTTCCACTTGCACACAAACCAGTTGGACAATAAAAGAAACTTTTTATGATTGTTGTGGTCCACCTTCTGGTTCTTCATCTTTTGTGGTTTCCTTTTCCTCTTTCTCTTTCTCCTTGTCCAGAGGCACATAATCCTCTGAATTGGTCGTGGATGTTGTAGTAGTTGTGGTTGTGATATCCTCAGGGGCTTCTGTTAATGACGAGGGGGTTGGTGTGTTTGTAGTTGAACTTGTGGGTGCAGCAGGGGTGGCTTCCGAGGAGCACATGGAACACCGTTTGAAGAAAAGCTCGGCTACATCGGGTTCACCTTGCTCAGTGAGAAAATTGCCGTACTGCAAGTGAGTGGTTAGTGAGTAGAAAAACAAGTGGGTGCATGCCTCTTGTAAGCACGCGAAGTTGTTGGGATTTGCTTTCAGGGACTTCAGGTAAAGCTGCTCAGCACGTAGAGGTTTGTCACATTTCTCGTAGAATTGTGCATATCGGAAGAGGAAGTGAGAGTCATTTGGTTTCAACCTTATTTGACGTTAAGTGAGATTCCTTTGGGGGAGTGGAAGTACTTTATGGCACGCTTATAATAGGATCTGGCTTGCTGAACCTTGGGGTTGCTGAGAGTGTATCTTATAGAGGACAAGTGCTTAGCTTCTCCTTCAATACTGAGGCTGAGGACATCTCCTAAAAAAATTTTGAGCATTTCCTTATCGAAGAAAAGGTGCACTGACCATAGTTACACAAAGTTGCTGCATTGCTTGGGTCAGTGTCAAGCGATTCCTCAAATTTGGCCATAGACATGGAAAAAAATCGTTGAGCTGGAAGAACTGTTACCGAATGATTGAGCGCAAGCAATTGTACCAGCAAGTGGATCAGTTGCAAAAAGTAAGCTGCCCTGATGTTTAAATAGATACCCCTGGGCATAGGAGATAATATTCATATGCTTCACATGTTGTCCTATCTCTTCCAAATCAGAAATATCCATTGGAGAGTCACCTCTCAGTAACCACTGGTTTGGATGTTGCTCGAATTCCTCGTTCACCCCTGTAAAGTTTCACATCTTGTTTTGACCATCTCAATACTTACTTTTGGTAAATTTTAAACCAGTCATTTTTTGGATTCGTTGGAAGAGTAAAACTTTCCCTAGGAGCAGTTAGCCTTGTGTTTTCAGGGTGAGAAATACCATCCATCCACACAGACGAGAAGTTACTTAGTAACGTTCTTTTTATGCGTAAGGATCGATGAACAATTGAATAATAAACCTTAAGTCCTGGTCTTCCTCCTCCCGAGTCAGTGCAAACTCAAATTTGCGTAGTAACTCAGTCTTCAATGGTATGTGCCAGAGCTCAAACTTACGTAAACTTTCAGTTTTTGGTGGTGGGTGCCAGAATTCGGCGCTCTCTTCTGAACTTCCAAGTACTAAGTTCATGTAGTCGACAATTACTCGCCGATATGGCTCTTCTAAGGGTAGTTTGAGGCGCTCCATCACTTGTCTCAGTTTGGCACGAATGTTGTTCTATATCAAAATTGAGAAAAATTCATTTGGAAGCCTATTCTTGCCTTTATTACTCTTGCAACCATCTCAACAAACAACAAGGTCTTACAATCTGTACCAGTTGCATGCATACGAACAAGGTCCGTGAATCTCATATTTATTCCTCTTCGGTGCATTGCCTCAGTGAGTCTGAATTGGTACAAACTTTGCCCTGCAGAAATTGTTACGTGTAATACTATCCAGAAAATAGATAACCTGACGACAAGAATTGTGAGACAGACATGCTTAACTCTTCTGCAAAGCGAGGGATCACTACTTCCTTTAGAAATACTGTTGCTTCCACAATTTCAGTATTGTGCTTTTGGTGCTTATGATGCTGGACAAAGGACGAAAAAGCATCACTGCGATTTTGAGTTAGAGGTCCAGTGGTGGCATTAAAAAACCTGCATAGAGGAGTATGAAAAGATTTGACAAATTCAGGTCGAAGTAATCGGAATAAATGAGCATTTTTTATTCTACCTTGATAAGAACAAAAAAAAAAGCTTGTACTTTACACATACCCTTCTTTTGGTGCCTCAGGTGGCATCACTCGGGCAAAGTCAAGAAGGTAAAATCTGCCATCCTGAAAGATAAAATTGGTACTACAAGGGGAAAGATTGGAAGGCTACACTCCCAATATGGCCCTCAAGATCTGCAGGAGACCACAAAAACTGGGGATATTCTTTTGTGCCACAGGCATGACCCTTATTCCTTTAGATTGAGAAGAATAATAATGCAATTAAATGCCTTTATGTTCATCTGTTTCGCAGCATTTCGTACTAATAGGTTCAGATGCTTATTATCAGCATGTATTGTTCTCCCATAGTCATTCGATCTGAGAACAATAAAAATAAATCAAAATAAAAAGTTAAGTGTACCCATAAGAAATTGTATCCTTGCTAATAGGAAGCATTGACATGGCAATAAGACGAAAACCTTTTGTTTATGAGAAAATTGTCATTCTGTCATGCTGAACATGCACCTCGGTAATCCACAAGAGCCATAAGAGGTAGGCATAGTCCTCTTATTCCACTGTTGAAGTAGGCGGTCACTCCTTTCAGTTCGTGACCTAGAATAGTATTGATGCTGAAAATTTTCCAGAGGAAAAGTTGCCTCCTGCTTTAGCTGCCGCTTCGTCAGAACCATACAGTCCCTTGTGGTCTACACATTATGAAGGTAAAAAAAAAAAGTACTACAAAAAAACTGGAAGCAAACAGTACCCATAGCAAATTTGAATAAGATATTATGAACTATATACTTCTCTCCTCCTGCAATTCCTCCTAGCTTAACAGGCTTGATGGTTTTCCTTTCTTCAGAGATATATCGCTTAAACGTACTTGGCAGAGAAGAAGCTAAGAAAGGAAAGTACCTCAGCAATGATGATTTTCCCAAATGTTGTGGAGGTGTATAAGAAATCTTGTGCCTATGTGGGAAAAGTAAGAATTTTTTTTTTAACTAAATATTACCAGGTTAATGAGTTCTCTATTCACAGGGATATTCACTTGATGCGGACTATTTGCTTGAAAGCTGCGCATTTGTTCTATACATTTTTGAAACCGATAATTCCAATCTCCCATATGGGCTAATTTCTCAGATTCGGATTCTAAAAAACTGTTCTTAATCTTTTTCGAGGTGTTTGTAGTGAGCAGATACCGTGAAAAAACAAGTCATCCTCATCAGAGGTATCATCATGATCTCTCTGTAAAGACGCAGATGCATCTGAATTTAGATTTAGAGGCTTTTTGGGTTGTTATCAACCTTCATTGGGAGCAGTATCGTAGTAGTGATTATTATAATACACGCCAAATCGGCTGTAAAGAGATAAATCTGGTTTTGCGGGGGCAGAGGGCATAGTTGAAACTGACGAAGTAGGAGCAGTCAGTGGAGTGGTAGTTATAGTTGTAGTTGGAGGTGGAAGTGCTGATGGTGTTAATGCGTGTGGCAGGGGTGCAGTGGTTAGTCTTGGTGAGAGCGGAGAAGATGTTGTTGTAGAGTGTGTAAGTGGAGCTTGCATGAAAGTAGGTATTGTTGTATGGAGAGCACTAGCTGTCACCGTTCCCACAGAAGTTGTTGTGACAGGGGGAAGTGGGGATAGGGGAAATGGAGGCTGTGGGTACGCAGGTTGTGGATGAGCGAGCTGTTGATATGCAACCTGCTGATACGAACCCTGTTGATATGATGCACATGGATGTGTGTGGAGTTGTGAAGGTGCAGAATAGTATGAGGAAAAGTTAATCAACTCTGCATCCCTGTTCTTAATGTTAGGGATGAAAAAGAGACAGAGATATGGATGACTTGGAAAGTTCATCTTGCAATTCCCAGGTGCTATCTGGGGAGTCATCCATAGACGCGGAATTCGACAAATTGCACAAAGAGTCAGTAGCATCAGGGTCAGTTGGCGATGTAATAATTGGTTGCGAGAGAATCAACCGGCGGATTTCAGTCACTACCTTCGAGATTGGGTTGTTTTTTTTTTTAAGAAGAAAAAAAAACAGTTGTAGTGTAAGATACCCTCTTCGAGTCACGTTTCTCCAATATGAGTTTGGTGTGTTGTTCACGGTCCTCCTTCCGTCTCACCCATGCTCTGTTTATTTCATTGAAATAACTTAGCTCTACACCACAAACCAAATCAAATGAAAACAATAAGCCAGTCCGAATCACCAACGTCACTCACTTGAGAATGTGGGTTGCGAATAGTCCCACCCACACAGTGGCCACAACGACCTTGGCCACATTCCCCGCTTGTCCATACCATCTACCATCCATAAAAACAGTTTTTTCTTTGCAACGAGATGTCTTAAAAAACCAGTGCTAGAACATTTAAAATTTGAAATGCCATAGGCGGTGCTAATAGAGTAAAGAGAATAGAGAAAAAGAAGAACGGGAGATACGTGCCTTCGTAGACACGAGTTTTCTTTAACGTTAATGCGCTACATGGATCCTGGGAAAACAGGGTTTATAAAGGAACGGAGGCAGGAAGTGGTGTCAAACGGGTGAGGTAATTGGTAGGTGTCACAGAGGGTCTAGCTTTTCTATCCAAAATTCAGGTCACCTCGCTACACATCTCTTAGAGCATTCACATTGGCAAGGTCAAGTTGTTGATCAGGGTATGTAAAATTGTTGTCTGCCAACTATCTTGGTCGAACACACAGGGCATGTGAGTGCCACTTCTGCGCAGGCTAAGCAACAAATGTGGCCACATGGGGTAAGGCAGCAGTTGGCCTCGGCATTCATACAAACGCAACATTGTAGAGTAAATACATCGGCCTCGACGTTCTTGTGCGCTTTTGTGGCTCTATGGAGTGCAGCTATTTCTTCACTGGTATTTCGTGTATGCAACTTGTTTGCTTCTGTTTTGCTTCCGCCACTACTATCTGGAACGGCATGGTGAACTTTTATTGGCAGCAAGCAGTGCAAGCAAGCTTCTTTCCATATGTAGGATATTCCTTCGCAGTGTGAGCAGTATGCTGCAGGAAAATCGGCACCAAGAAGAGCATCGAAAACAGGGTATAGGGTGGTTAAAATAGGCATAAGTGCAGGCCTGGCAGCATCAACACGCTCCAGTACAACGCCGCGTAAAGGTGTGACATAAGAAGGGGCAGCATTCAACACACGGCACTTCGGTGGTGTTGTTATAGTGAAAGCAGTTTGGGTAGTAGTTGCAGTAATTACTGAGCAGGTCTCCACACTTACAGTTGGATGGGCCTCAACTGATTCAGCAGTCACGTAAATGCGGTCGGTCTTCTCTTCCACTCGAATATTCTTGACCTGGTCATCTAGAACCACTATCTCCTTGTAGGCAGCAAGCAGGCTTATTGGTACCACTTTTCCAGTGACTCCATGCTGACTTAACACACTCACGTTACGCTTAAGCGCGCCTGACAGTACAGTTTTGCAAGCCATTACAACAGTATCACGTTCCTTGGAGAACAGGGCAATATCTCCACCTGCATTAGCCCATAGAAGTAGCAGTAATTGGGTTTTGAATGGGGAAAGCCAGCGGATAACTTTGACCCTCCCGTCGGGCAGAGGCAAACAAAAGTTTAGAAGTTCGCCCTGAAACTCTGTAAGCTCTGGAATACCATCTGGGGTGCAGGTCATATCTGAGTATGTTTCAATATTGACTATTGTGCCCTGAAGATCTAGTAACAAGATGGAATCCTTGATGAGTGGCGAGATAGAGTGATCTCGAAGACATTTGATGATAGCAAAAACAGTGTAAATATCGATTGGTGCGGGTAGGGGCTTCAATTCACCAAATAACATCGTAACATCCCCCTTTGCTTGGTTGCGATAGTAAGGGTGCTCTGGGTAATTTTATTTTGGAGATGTCAGTGTACGAAAGAGGCGTGATAGTATACCATGAGAACAGTTATACCACTTCACTTGCGACTCCTCATGCATTCTGGCTTGTTCTCGTTGTAGTCGTTGGCACTCCTCTTGTAGTCGCTGCCGCGAGCAGTTGACACCATTAGGGGATGCAATTGCCGAGCGGCAACGGGCCGAGCGGCAGCGACTACAAGAGGAGCGGCAACGACTACAAGAGGTCTGAACAAACACAAAGCTCTGCCGCAATGCGGTGAACCTCAGCAGTAGCGGCATCTGCGGCCGTGAGTAAGTCACCGACAGTGTTGGTGGCCATTGTTTGTTCCCCTTTTTTTTTCACACTCAAACCAGTATCTTGATTGACGAAAATTTTTTTATTTCCTCTAGAGTCAAAAACTCGTCGTGGGAATGCAACACGCATTATTACCGTCGACAGATCCCCATATTACACTGATACATGTGAAAGGGAGGGTGTACCGTAAGGCAGTGCTCTCCGGAACAACGCCCACGCGCGGACCCGCGAATCTCTCTGCGTCCGCAGGCAGATCTAGATCTGGAGATGGTGGAGGTGCAACTGACGAGCGCGAAGTCAGTGGGTTGCAAATAAAGGTGGACGAGGAAAGGAACTTCACTGCCGAAATTGATGTGCCAGAAGTGTATCACAAGTTTATTGGTTTGCTCGTTTTTGTGTTTTATCACGATTTTTTTTTTGTGACTGATACAGGTTTTGAATAGTTGGCAAACGTGGTTTGACCAAGGACAAAATACAAACGGAAACTGGAGCTACTATTTGTATGCCAACAAAACGGTTTCATCAACAGATTACTCCTTCACGTGTAGCTTCGAGCCCTACTACAATAAGTGGGTTATTTTGTCGTTCGTACTGGCGTCTAAAGTATTTAGTTCTCAGGGGGCAGACTGAGGCATCCATAGTTGCTGCCAACACGAGGATTGAGCTTTTGATGGCTTCTGTAAGTGACAATTAATGAATTTTGTTTTTTAATGTTCTTCTAGGTATTCCCAAAGCTTCCATACACACATTTCATTTCCATCCCGTTGACAGACCCAGCTTTTTCTGCTGGTGTGGTTTCCTTCAAAAAGTATTTATATTTTCAGTTGAAAACCCCTTTAATTCACGAACAGAGAATTAGAAACACGATTCATGAATGTAAGGGGAATGGACCCCAGCATTCTTTGTCCACCTTCTACTTTCCGTGAGTACTTGTTTTAATTGTGGATACAACTTTTTTACGGCATTTCAAGACCTCACGGTTGTAATGCTGAGGTTATACACTGACAAAGCTCTGGAAAAAGCTGTTGAGACACTGAAAAGTCTCTCTTCACGGATTTATGATGTCTTTAGCACAAGATCTCAAGTAGTCGAGATGTTTCTTTGTTATTCTGAAATGTGCAGGTGGTGAGATTGGAGGAATTAGAATATATGAATGACGATCCTTCTGAGGTAGACGTTTTGTATGTGAAAGTTCACCCAGTGGATGATAGACTCACCCAAGCGTGCGGTAAGTTCCAATAAAGTCTTCGACAAACTAAGTGAGTAAGAACTCATAATACAGAAATTTGTTGATGTTGAGCTTGTTCCAGAACAAGAGAAATCTTTGAAGGTCCTCTACACATAAGCATTCCTATGCACTCTCACTCAATCGGCTTACATCCATGCAGTTGCATGCTACAGTGATCAACACAAGATACAGGTAACATATTGACACCAGGTATTTTTTTCTTTTTTCCCCTCAGTGACGGTTTCCAAGAGACACTGTTGAAGATGCTTCCAGTGAACCGAAGGAGCCGGCATTCCAGCCAGGGAGACCACCTCCCCAATCACAACAACCACAGCAACAGCACGAGGAGCCGGAAAGAATCTCCTTCGACGCAAGGACGATCCTGGCACAGTAATTTCCCCATACTACCAACAAAAACCAGCCTAATATCGTACTACAGACTAGGAACATTCCACTTTGGGGAAGCGCCGTTGCGCTCAATACAACTATCAAAAAGAGGCAAACTTGACCCCAAAACACACTACTGGCCATCCCTTACTTCTATTTCTCTTCCCTGAGTGGAACTCTTGGTTTTGGCATTATTCTGCTCTTAGGGGCCCCTCATTTCCGAAAAGGCACCAAAAAATAAAATTTTGATGACGTGAGCAGAAAAATGCCTGTGATAACGTGCATTAAAGATAGTGGCACGACAACAGCCAACATAAAAAAAAAAATACAGCACCAGGCGAAGCGTCTTCGGCAGTAATTTAATGACAGAAAAGACGGGCCTGTTGGAGAGAATTGTGGGTCTTCCCGAGGATGATAAGAGGAAACTTGTGGAGGCGTCAAGGTTGCAGGGTGGGTCAAATCTGCCGGACGAGGAATTGGCAGAAAAGCCTAAGGATCCAACCAGTATACTGGTATTTTTGCCTAATTGGTGGTGTTAGAATGGATTTGGGCTGGTACTTGTGAATAGAGGCTAGATGAGCCAGGAGCTAGATTATTAGGAATGTATTCCGGAATTGGTTGGATTAACTGTACCTCTTCAAATTAAATCGCAGACTACTGCTATGGTGTACAAGGGAATGGAGGGAGTGACATCTAGAATGAATGCGCGGGAGTTGAAGACTGTGACCCCGGTGAAGGAGAAGACTAAGCTTGCTTGTCAGAAAGGCCTTTTGCGTGAAGTTGCTAGAGTAGGAACCAAGGAATGGATTTCACACAAGGCCACTGATGAGGATGTGTGCGTTTTGGCTGCGGAGCTGGGAATAGAGAGCAAGTGAGAGCTCTGCTGTCCTATTTGTGTTACTGATTGATGATTTTAGAGGCGCCGATATGAGCAAAGTGAGAGAAAGTGTGTATGAGCAGGTTGTCGCTGAGGGAGCACTCTGCATTCTGAACATGGTGTGTGTAAGTCACGTTTCTCCGTTCTTTGTCACTAATACCGCTGGAGGCTGGAAGAGAGCTCCTGAAAGAGATTAGCTCACGTCTTGGACTCACGATCAACAAAAAGCATACTAAGATTCAGATTTTGGATGGAATAGTCACAGGGAAGGTGAACTCCTTGTTAAACACAGATTTTATCTTAATATTCCCAGATGGAGGATGCTGTAGAGTCAAAGCCAGAAGAAAAGACCGCTGATCGTGTATCGGAGATCTCTGCTGGGATGAGTACACTTGAACTTGAGATGTTTAGCGTTCGTGAGTATTACACTAGTATATAGTATGAGTACTTATTTTTTCCTCAAGGTGAGTTGAAGGAGTGGTGTTCAAGGCACAAGATAAAGCAAGGAGGGAACAAACAAGAAGTGATTGACCGCGTCTTTCAAAAGCTCAACAAGAAAACAGAAGAAAAGAGTGAAGAAAAAGAAGAGACTGAAGTTCAGAAAACAGCTCCAAGTGAACCAGGAGGAGGGGCGGGAAAAACTGCAGCTAGTGAGAAGCCTAAAGGGAGTGAAACAGACGTACCAAAGGAAAAAGGTGAAGGGACAAAACCAGAAGAGTCCAAAAAGCCTGGGGAGGTATCTGCTAGTAAGGACGCTCCGAAGTCCACATACATGTCATTGAGGCAGCACAGGATCATGGCAGGATCTACGAGACATGAAGCAGTAGAGAGACAAAAGGAAATACAAAAAAAAAGGCAGAAGGAAGAGGAAGAAAAGTCTCACGGAGTCTTGCCATCAAAGAGGCCTCCTAGTAAGAAAGCTGAATCAAAGCGACCTCCAAAAAAATCTAAAGGAGAAAAGACCTCAGCAATGGAGGATACAAAGGAAGAGGAAACAAAGTCAGAAGAGACAAAGGAAGCGGAGGGAAAAGAAGAAAGGAGTGGTAGCAATGAGGAGCCAAAGGAAGCAAAGGAAGACAAAAAGGAGGAACCAATGGAGGGGCAACAGGAGGCACCAAAGACAGAGCAAAAGGAGGTGAAGGCCAATACAGAAGGTAAAATAGAGGAGCTAAAGCAAGACAAAATGGAAGAACCAAAGGAAAACAAAGAGGAACCAAAGGCAAATAAAGAGGAGCCAAAGGAGGATAAAAAGGAGGAGTCAAAAGAGGACAAAGAAGAACCAAAGCCAAAGGAGGACGAAGAGGAGCCAATGGGGGATAAAAAGAAGCCAAAGAAGAAAACTTCAACAACTAGCAAGAAGAGGACCACAAGGAAGCAAAAGGATTCTTCATCCAAGAAGTCAGCACATAAGAGGAAGTCCACTACAAAGGAGAGTGCTCCAATGCAAGATACAAAGTCCACTTCTGGCACACCAGCAAAAGGTAATTGCACTTAACTCATGGAAGAAAAACGAGTAAGAAGTGGTAAATCAATGTGAAGTTGAAGCCTGCTTTACTATGTTATACGAAAACAACTGCATTACATCTACTTACATTACAATAGACACAACATCTGTTGATACACCCAGTGCAGGAGGAGCTCCCTCAGGTGAACCCAAGCCCCCAGCACCAGTTGCTACTGCTCAAACATAAGCAAACAAAATCCAAATACATACACCACACCCTTGTAGTAGTTGGTACAGTGAATTTGCATGATTTATTCCAACTAACGTTGATACGAAAAACCGTTAAACGCCATTCGATAGGACGGCAGGTAAATAATATCTTTTGCGGCTATCTGTTAGGAATAATAATAAAACTTAGGGGAATGACTGCAGTGGGGAGTGATGGGATGGAGGCGTTTTGTTGTCCAATGTGCCTCGACTTGTTGGAAGATCCTCTGATATTAAATGTTGTTTTATTACTGCCTGTTTGTTTGCCATCCCACAATGTCTGAATGCCGTTCAGTGTGGTGACACAATGTGCAGCCGATGTGTGGCGGCCTGCATTGCCCACGAATGCGCCTCTATTTTGGCGTCGCAGAGTGGCGCCAGTGCCAAAATTATGGGCGATGACCCTTGGAACTCACAGAAACAACCATCTGCTGGAGTGCCCAATGATACCTGCACAACTAAATCGGCTTCAGAGGTTGTTGCTATCACCCTATTATGGGGCTGGATCGTTCCCCTCTAAAATGGAATTGTTTGTTTTCCTTATTTAGTTTTTAATAAAAATTTGAAGCCTGTGGGAATTCCAGCTATTGTTGGAATAAAGTGTGCTCGATGTTCTATGATTACAAATGTACCAATAGACCAAGGAATAAAGAGCCTCAAGCCAAATAGGCAATTAGCCGATATCTTGCAGCAAAGAGCAACCAAATGTGAAAAGGAATACACCACCCGGAGGCATCTGACACCCCACAATAGGTACAAACACCTCTTGTATTGATTGTGGTCATCCAGCAACTTCACACTGCACTATATGTGGTACCTTATGTGATTCCTGTTGGATTGAAGCTCATAAGAGACCTTCTTTTGCATCTCACCCCAAGCTTCCTGTGGTTGCATCTACTACTGGCCTTTTTAGTATACTATGCGTTATTCCTACAAGTATGTCACACTGAACAGAAAGCTGTACTCTACACAAAACGAAAAAAATCCGATACTACTGTACATTAGATAATGTGATGATGTGCAGTTCATGTGCTCGATCTCACAAAGTTCACATGGAACTTCTCTTCTTGTTTTAACTAAAGAAGGGTCATCCCACAGTTTCGATTTCTGAGCAAGCCTATAAATGTAGATCCGAGCTTGAAAGTATAATACAAAGATACAATTCTCAAAGGGAAAAAATTGATACTGCTGCACGAAAGATTGAAAAAGCCATACAGGATATTAAATTGGTGTGCTATTCATTTCTTAATTTAGATAATAACAATCACTTAATAGAGGCACGTGACTTTCCAAGAAGAAGTTGATTGTGTTGGAGCTTCTCTTATTTCGAAAATACAAGAACAAATCACCTCCTTAAAATCTCAGTCGATGAGTCTGTGTTCTACATCAGGTATGGACTAAGACCTCACTCTATAATTCACTGTGGTTACAGTTGAAAATTTGGGGAGGCAGTATTCTGTTCTCAACGCGATTTCTTCAAACCTACGGGATTTATCCTCACGTGCTACTACATCTTCCAAGGAACCCTCAGATATTCTTCTTATAAACTCTCAAATGACCTTTTCGAAAGCAGTCCAGGTGGGAATGAGAAAAGGTCATTTATTCTCCTAACATTTCCTAGCAACTCGAGTACCAAGACGAAGTCAATCCTTGTGAGTCCGGGGATTTTTTCTCTAAGCTGGATTGCTCAGATGTTTCTCGAGCCATAGCACAAGTTGGTTTCATTATTCCACGTGGTTTGTGATTTTTGACTTTCTTAAGTTCTACAATTTTATTTCCATTAGAGAGAGCAACGGGTACACCAAGAGACGTTGCATGTATTGAGTCCTCCAACACTTCACTGGCCCTGCAATGGCTACCTCCGCAACCTGTTTCTTTTGTACCTCTTGCTGAGCTACCAAAAGTTATCGGTTACACAGTATTTGTGAAGTCAGGTGCAGTAGCCACAGTAAGGTTTAACATATTATACTGTATTTTTACATCTTTCAAGGCTGTACAACACTCAACTGAAGCTCCAAGCCTCCATATCTCTAACCTACCCAAGGGTACTACCCATAATGTCTGTGTCAGGGCAGAGTACTCTGATTTTCATGGGACATGCAGCCCAGAATACACATTTGCAACTCCTTCAGGCAAGTCGTCTATCCCCTAAACAAAACAAGCAAGCAGTGTACTTATACTGTCAACTAAAAACCACACAGCCCTGCAATTCAAATTCATTTCGGACTGGGACACCGCGGGCATTATATACTACCTTGGAACTAAATACAGGCACCAATCAACATTCCAGAATCCTCACACTCTTGGACTTGTTCAAGCCTCGTGGTCCCGAACCGGCACCGGCTCCCCGGAAAATGTACTTAGCCGAAACTGGCAATTCGGCAATCAGACCGGCAGTTCCGCGAGCAGCTGGTGGCAGATCGACCTCAGGCCCTGCGGGGCATTCGTCAGGCCCACAAAGTACTCGCTCCGGCATGACTGCAACGCATCCAATTTCCTGCGATTGTGGGAGCTGAGGGCCAGCCGCGACGGTGAGAGTTGGACCATAATTGCTTCGCACCTAAGGGATAGAACTCTGTGTGAACCGCATGGCGTGGGATCATGGGACATATCCCGTAATGCTGGTGGCTTCAGCATTTTCCGCGTTGTGATGACCGGCCCTTGTTCCAACGGGAACAACAAACTGTTCCTCTCAGGCTTTGAAATCTATGGTGAACTGGAATTTGTATTGGAGACGGCCAAATCTTTGTAAAAAGGCTGGTTGTATCATCAGGCAATAAGAAAGAGAACTATGGGTCATGCCAGTTCTTTTTTTTTTTTACAAGTACAAATGTGTGAATTTACTAAGTGAAAGAGTGGGTGTCAGCACGGAATGTTGCATTGGTGAGAAGCCAATAGAATTCAATAACTACAGCTAGAACAAGTAGGAAGGTCCCAGCGGAACAGAATGCAAGTATTAGGAGGAAAACCTTCAGTTGATCTCCAATCAGATAGTACCCTTGGCAGTATGCCATATCAACAGCTGTAATGGAATTAGGAAACAGAGGAGAAATGGTACAATACAAACATGATCATAAGGTGGGTAAAGTAAAACAAAAGATTAAATAATGGTGTACAAGTGAGTGACTTGCTCACACGAAGACTACAATAAGACAGAGGACAACCCACATGGTTGAATAGAAGCTGTGTAGTTTACTGCAAGTTCTGACTGAAAGTTGTAGAACTCTATGTAGAAGTGCCATTTCTCGTCGGCCTCCTCTGGCATATCGCACTGAAAATAGCTAAGTTTGTTCTGAGTTGACGCACATTCAAAGTCCCAGCTGGCAAATGACAGGGCTCGACTTTCCCCACTTTCTGGAATGCTCCCCTTCTTGACAGACACCATTACAGGGCCCTCAACACAAAATCCACTGAGATAATAATATGAAAAGGGGTTAGAGGTGATGTTAAGAGGAAATAGATGTATAACATGCATTTGTAGAGCAGAAGAATTTAATTCCGCAGGTAGAGTCCACTTGTATACATTGTCATCTAAAGGTGCCAACCAACCCGTAACAATAGCCGGGGTGGATGTGATTATTCCAGTAAGGGGTCGGTCCTCCCCACCCCCGGATGGTGTGTATGTGCTCAGGTCATTATTTGATGGTCCAAATAGAGGTACGTAAGAAGATGGAGTTGTGCTTCCAAAGATAACAAGTCCAAGACCAATAAGAGCAGATGCTGCGCCGACCCAAAATGACACTCTCCTATCAAAACCATCAGGAATTATTATTTTTTTGTGGGTGTGTGTTTGTGAGTATTTGTGAGTATTTTTTTTTTTGTTGTTGTTGTTGTTGTGTGCTGTGCCAAATGTCTTGGTGTGTTATAATGACATTAGTTGCATTAATGGGGAAAAAAAAAAACTAAATAAATAAAATCAAAGGGTTTTATTGGCTCTGTCACTAGAACAAGTGAGGACACAGAGAACACTCACGTGAAAACAGATTTTCTGTTGATCCCCCTAGAGCCTCTCGCAGCAGCCCTCATGGGGTCCAGCAGTGGCGTGTTTGGGCTCGCCTGCGCCCCCCCGCCCGCGCTCCCGCCGCTGCTGCTCTCCCCCAGCATCCCCTCCCCCTCCCCCTCCCCCTCGCCAATCCCCGAGCCGTAGTCCCCCATCCTCTCCTGTCCCTGTCCTGTCTCGTCTCGTCTCTCGATGTGCCTCCTCGCTCGGCTCTCTTAGAACTTCGGGTGGGATGGAGCGGGAGTGATTGATGGCGAAAGAGAAAAAATGATTTGGATTATGAATACAAAGGGACACCCTTTTGGCTTGGGGTCATTTTAGGAGGATGATTCTAGTGTTGTGGGGGTGGTGGGAGTATCTTCGGAAGCTGGGTGGGGACTGGATGCTCCTCTCAGTGCGAGTTCAGTCCGGCCGCGGTTGTTTGTTGTTGCCGCCGACACCTGTGTGAATTGTGGGAATGTGAGTGAAGGGGCGAGCGGGGCTATACCTTGGCTGGAACAAATGATGCCTGCTCGGATGCCGATGTGGATGTTTGGTTGGTGTGCAATTCGGCCTGTATTTCCCGCATGTCACTTTCAGTAAGGTTTTGTTGTAGCAGTTGAAGGTCAGTCTGGAGCATTAGATAGTCCCGCATTTGCTCGAGTGTCACTCTGGATTGACGGGGATTGAGGCTCGGATTGTCCGTGGTAGTAGCGTTTTCCGCGTGCTGTGGAGAGAACCTGGCTCCAATAAAAGAGTCCGTTTTGGCTGTGTTGATTCTTAGATAAGTTCCTCCCATTACAGTCACAACCTGTAAACTCACGTTTACTGGATTGCCATCCAGTGCCGGCAGTCAATGGAGCACCTAGTGTAAACAAGATAAACAAAACACAAATACAACAAAAAAACCGTACTTGATTTCAAATTTGTAGCATCGTCTACATTGTATTAATAAACAAGGTGCACTGGAGGGAAAGGTGAACAATACCACTGTTTCGAGTGAGAGTTTTGTAACACGCGGCACAAACCCGAGCATATTCATGCAGAGATTCGAAGAAAAACCTATTTTGTGTGCAGTCACTGCACACTATTTGCCCTTGTGAAAAGTAAGTCTAACTGCAAGAAAAACAGGAAAAAATAAACTCACCACATTGTCTGCAGTGGTGCTATGTTGAAAAATTTTCTAAGAAAAGGGAGAACTCAGAAAGAACATACCCTTCGAAATAACAGTGTAAACTTGGATCCACACTGCATGCATGTTTCAGCTTCGCTATCCGGAATCCAAACTGGGGCTTGGGAATTGCCAGATACCTCTTTGCTCGACATAAATACAAGGAAGAAGGCAATTGACACTTGTAACTACCTTGAGCATGCTGTCTTGAAGCATGCACAGATTTCAAATTTGCGATTGTCGCCTGAATCTCCGAAGTCCACTGCTCCTTTTCCTCTTCATCTTTGGCACATACAGTAAAAGATTTCTGTTTACTTAGGATCTGGAAGGAATATCGAGTTTCTAAATCGGTTAGCTGAACGTTAAGTCTGGTGGTTGAGTACTAGAAGTATCTGGTAGGGACTTGAGCTGTGCATTATGCAAATTCAAAAGAAAGTGGTGACGATAACCGTTCACTGCTTCGACTTTGACAGCATAAATCTGAGTGGGAATTAGGACTTGTGACTTGAGGATAATTCTACCAAGCAATCGGAAAAAAGGAAAAACACTCTTGGTTTGTCCCGTTTTCTGCACACTTTAAGGAGTACTCCCGTCTTCAGTAGCTTCCTATGTGGCGCAACTAGTGGCTTAAGGCGGGATTACCTTGGAGGAAAACCTTAGAAAAGTACACACAGGGCAGTATCCAATGAACTGCTTTTGTAAAGCCAATATCTTTTCAAACTCCTCCATGTCCCGTATGGATTCGTTAACGAGTGAATTGATATCAGCAATCTTCTCTAATGCCTCAGAAATGTTTTTGTAGTCAACATGACTTTCTTCAGTGAATTTCAAGACTTCCTAATGAAATGAGAAACAAGCCAGTACTAAGAGAGTAACCCTCAGCATCAGCTGGTATCTCTAATTCAGTATAAATAACAATACGAAAGGGGCGGAAAAATTACAGGTAATCTTTGAATTGGAGCAACGAGAAGAGAGGGGAGAGATTTGTCCAATTCATCTGAGTAGGAAGCTGCTGTCTGTTTTGGGTTTGGGTGAAAATACTTTTGTGCGATGTCGAACCTTGAGAAATGTATCAAGAGGATCAGATTTAGTTGAAAGGACGGAGAGAATCGTGCTTGCTTTTGTATAATTGCCACAATAGAGTGTGTAAATTTTCAAAAATGGAGCCTTTTCGCTTAAAACTTGGACACCAGAAAAGAACAAGGAAAGCAGATACCAGCTCACAGAAAATGTCACCAATACACGAACTGTCACTCCAGTTCGATATCCGAGCAGATAGCTGTTTTAATAGTATCTTGACTACGTTACTTAAAGGAAGAAGGTTTTTTTTCCCCAGACCTGGTTTATGTTCAAAATACTTGTGATGTTTGAAAAGATGAGGCTGACTTGTTTTGGTGTCATCAAAGGGGCACTGGAATTCGAGGATTCAGTAATAGGAATAACATATTTCTGGTGCAGCCTAAGCACAAATCAAAAAAAAGGCAGCGTACTTGAATAAGAAAGTCTATCATGTCGACATATATTTGCTCTGTTGTTAAAATTTCCTGAATAGCTGCAAGCCTGAATTTCTTATGCTTTTCTGGGCAAGTAGTTAGGAAGAATAAGTCCAAGCAGCACTTTGAACAAGAAAAACACACTTCTTTGAAGGTACTTCCTGATGGCTTTCTGACAACAACAGACCTGCCACACAGATATTGATATCACGGCCCCCCCGCCAACATCAACAGTCTTTTTGACCGTTCCATCCTTAACCACGGCAATCACACGATGCGGTGATGTGCTTATTTCCCTCGATCCCCGCGGGCTGTCTTCCGTCCTCTTTCTTCCCAAAAACAGTTTATGCTTGTCACTGAAATACACCAGTTGAGAATGAAACAAAGGCACTACCCACCTGCCTTTGCCACAAAAAGGGGGAAAAAAAAAGGAAAAAAAAGGAAAAAAAAAGGGGAAAAATGGGACACCTTCCCAAGTCGACTGACTCACGAGAGGCCGATGTAGGGGGTGCCCTGTGCGCACTCGTCCACGAACAACTGCGCGAAAGACCAGCCATTACCGGTCTTTTCTCCGGTTTTTTTTTCCCCCTTCCTGGAATTGAGGTGCGCTGATCGGACTTCCAAACGAGAGTGCTGAATTTGAGGCACAGAGATTGGCCCAGGAGACCCCGCTAATGGGTGAACAAAACCCCTTGGGCATCCTTTGAGAGTCCCAGTTTAGAGAAACTGCTGGAGATCAATCCTGTGGAAGTTTCCACAGGAAAAAGCAACAGCGGCTCGAATTGGACCCTACGGGCCAAGGGCAGAGAGCTGTTGAGACTTGAAATCATCGGGGATTGGCGTGTTCAGAGGATAGCGAGATGCAAGGTTCATTCCCATCACGATCAGGATAACTCTTTTCTGAACAGGAAAACCACCTAATGACAAAGAGGAAAAAACAACGCACCTGAAAACGAACGGGCCGCCAAACGCCTAAACCAAAAAAACAGAACCCGCCCTTCGCGGTATCAAAGCCTAAAAACAATGAGTGCAACGAACGGTGGAGCGTTCCCACAATCCAATTTCGCGCCTTCCGCCGCGGCCGAAGAAGCCCCCCAACCGTCCACATCCAAACGTCCGCGTCACGATCGCGTCGTCGGCAACGTCGGCTCTCGCGGGGGCGGCGCGGCCGACTGGTCCGTCCTGGGCCTCGTCGGCTCGCCGCAGAACTCGGCCCCGCCAACAACCTCCGCGTCGTCGGCATCCCATAATCCCGAGGAAGACGACGACGGGGGCGGAGAGGGCGACGACAACGGTTCGGACGAGCCGAACTCTGTGCCGATTCGCGGCGGAGGAGCAGGTGTCGTGCAGAGGAACCAAGGGGCGTTACAACAAACACAGCAACAACAACAACGAGGTGGGGGAGGAGACCCTGGTCTCGGTCTTCTCCCTGAAGAGGTTTTCTTTGGGTAAGTTGTGGGTTTATTTTGCTTGTATTTACTCTTTTTTTTTTTTTGGGATTTATTTTTATTTTTCTTTTTCTTTTCCCCCCAAATTCGTTTATTTCTGTTGTTTTTATGGTACTTGGTCACCTTTTCCTGTATCCTTTTCGTTACTGACTCGAAATAAAGAAAAGATGGCACAGGGGCTGTTCCTGAATTTGAAATTCCAATCCCCCCAGTAGTAGACCCCAGTGTTGGATCTGCCAATGCATCAGCGGCTGCGGCTGTCGCCGCTGCAGCATTCTCTTCTCAAATGAATTTACCAGGGAATGTACATCGCCTCCAACAGTACTCACAAATGCTCCAACAACAGCAGCTCGCACTGCCACCTCACTTTGCATCCATTGCCCAAGTATGTGAAATAATTCTTTTTTTTTCTTTTGCCTTATTCAACAAATTAAGGTTCTCCAGCAACAAACTCAGCAGCAACAAGTTCAACAACAACAACAGCTATTCAACTACGGGCTTGCAATGCAACAACAGTCTCCGCACCAAATGGGGAATACCCAAGCTGCCCAATCTCTTCTGGCAATGATGTCTGGAAACCCCCAAATGCCTGTAGGCTTTTTCATCATCTCTCTGAAATACATTTGATACTAATGCCTTGAAAAACAAATATAGGGTTCGCGCCCACCCAGTCCCCCACAACCAACTCCCCCACCGACTCCTCCCACGAACCCTCTGAAAACTAGTGGAAACTTCTCTGCCCGAACTCCTGAGCCGTCAGCTGACCCTGGAGCTTCGGCTTCCACTCCCAAAACTTCAGACTTTTCGGCAACTCTGCCCTTTCAACCTGTTACCAGTGCTGTCCAACAGGTCAACACTTTTATTTATTTATTTTCCTTAACTGGCAAAAGGTTCTTAACACTATTGCTGGCAAAGTGAAACTCTACTCTCTTACACTTGAGCACATAAAAACAACCCAAAAACATGTTCTAGATCTTCCTCCAATTGAATGTGCTTCGGTACTGTATCTTTTCCCCACAAAAAAGTTCTCACTCTCACATTTAGAATCTTGAGACACTTTCCCGACAGCACAAAGAACTTTATGATGCCATGCTTCAGGAACATGCCACTCTTATGCGCATATTTGACGAGATTGTTCTTTCACCTGGCGAAGTATTCCATACAAAAAAATTGGAATTGGTACATTCACAAGATCCCTAAAAGAAGATTTTTATGTCCCTCTAGCAACTACAAAAATGCATGAAACAACTTGATTTGTATCAGCTTGAATTGATGCATTATGTGAGACCGGATTCGATACCCTGGTATATCTTTTGTGTTTCTGGAAAACTCTATTCTTATAAAGTGTTAGCCCAGCAGCCCTTATGATAACAGAACAACCATTCTCTCGTTCCATTGTAAAAGGTCAAATGGTACCAGTTGAGGCACAGCTTCTTCTTCCATCCAGAATTGAAATTAGGTTTTTTTTTTTCCCTAGGTTCCTTCCATCATGCTCATCTTTTTTTCAATGGCAGATCTATGGGTCGTGTCACTGCCGACATTGTGCAATACCACTCTACCGCTAAAAAGAATGGAAAGCCAACTGGACCCTATCTTGAAAACGCTACAGAGGATCTTGACAATGAAGGAAAGGTAGGTTTCCTTCAGGCAGGAAGACACTAAACATATCCAGGTCAGATTGCACTTGCGTTTTCCTATAGGGACTAACAAGAAACCTGTTACACTGAGATTACATGTAAATATTAAGCATGCACCAATGAAGTGTCACAATCCCGCCCTTGCTGTATGTCTTTTAGTACCTCAAACCACTTCTAAATGCCTGTCTTGAAGCAACCTGGGGTTAGGCTTGTCGAAAGTAATCAATCCAGGCCATTTATAATCACGACAAATTCCATTCAGTGGAGAGATTCTGAAGGTATTCTCCTCAAAATGGACTCATTCGGAGAGATGATGGAAATTTCTTGGGCACGTTTTGCAAACACCCTTCAGACCTATTACCTGGTTCCTTCCTCATTTAAAGTCACTTTTCATTTAAGTTTGTTAGGCTGCTACAAGACAACACAGTGAATTTCCTACCCGCCCTCTTACACTGAAAGACTTCGATTACCTCAGCAATCTCAAATTTGAACAAAGCAAGATTGTAAATTTACCTGCCTTCGACCGCTTCTGGGAGTGGTTTGGGCCTGGTCTCGAGAAAGTCAGACACCAAAAGAATATGTGTCCTATGTGGGTGAAAGGATACATCTATGGATTCATATCCAAGGTTGATTGTGACGCGCTCCTAGCCAGCCATGAAGAAGGTTCTTTTGTGATTCGATTCAGTGATAGATTCCCCGGAAAATACGCCACTGCTTATGTATATCAGGTTTCCCCTTCAATTCTCGTTTGTCATTCACCGAAATTGTAGGGTGAAGTTCACCATTCCTTGGTAAAAGACATAGATAGCGCAGGCAACAAACGAACTCTTGTAGATTTTCTACATGAGGTAGACAATGTAAGGACTCTACTCCAATACAAAAGTGATTTTACCGGCAAAGTGCAAGTTAGCAGAATACCCAAGGTAATCATACAACCAATGATAATAAATAATAACGCTTTGCAAGGAGGAAATCCTCCAAGAATTCTTCACCGAGAAGCAAGAGGCCCGCACGCCTGGCTATGAAGAACTTCCCAGGTCCACATTCAGGTCCATGATTCCCATCGCAACAACATCAACAACCACAACTTCCACGGCGGCTCCACCAAGCCCACAGCAAAACAGCCCATCACAGGAGTCCCCATGTGAATCCCCATCACAGCAAAACATTGGCTCTTCTCTGCCCCCAATGACACAAAACCGCCAAGGCTACAACAAATCGTACTAAGTGCCAAAAGAGCTAGGCCACCCCACAGCACCACAATTGTAAGTTTGTTCTTAAGGTGGATAATGAAGGAATTTGGGGAAAGAAAAGGTGTTTTTAGTGTTTTTGGAGGGTTCCCTTTTGTGTAGGTCTCCGTGGTTTCCTGGATTTCTTTTTCTTCCTAATTGGGGCAGTGTGTCCTCCAGGTGAGGAAGTTGGCTGAGTGATGACAGACACACCGCAGTGGTTGGAAGTAATCCCCCCCTTTTTTGTTGGGCTCCTTGGTTGTAGAGTTCTGGAACCAGGCGAATTGGCCTGGGCCTGCAGCCCCTCTAAGGAACCCAGAAGCGCTTCCAGGTTAGTGTTCATCGAGTCCAATTTGGTGTTCATCGAGTCCAATTTGGTGTTCATCGAGTCCAATTTGGTGTTCATCGCGTCCAATTTGGCATTCATGACAGTGAGGGCCGTAAATTCAGTGTGCAGCTCAGAGTGCAGGGGTGCAATTCCAGGATGCGGCTCAGTGTGCACTTCAGAGTGAGTAGTAAATTGAGTGTGCTGTGTGTGCATCTCAGTGAGTGTTTTCTCGATGATTGGAAAAAGAATATCGGTTTGCAACTCTCTGGCGTCTGCACTATCATATGAGTCTGGCCGGAAAATGTGGCCCTCTAACTGGTTATATTTCCCTCCATCAATCAGGTCGCATAGGCCCTGCACCGACAGAATCAAGTGTAGACATCCATGGCGGTCTATAGCACACCCACGAGCCTCAGAATCCCATTTTCCGAAATTCAAGGACATATGCTCCAGCCAGTGCGTGGTTGGCTGGGAACAATCTTGTTCTTTTTTCAAACAAGTTAGGAAGTTTGCTGAGTGATGTGGGTGCAATTGAAAGAGGCAGCCAAACCAAGTTTACACAAAATAACAGACACGTGATCCCAGAAGTCTGGATATAACAACAGATCGCTGTTATTTCTATGGGCGCCGGGGTAGACCATAAGTTCTCTGGTCGGTTGGAGATCCCCATCGTCCCTGACATATACCCAGCAACCTCCAAGAGCTCGGTCAGCAAGATCTTTTGGGTGGTAAATCGAATGTATGAGGATATTTTCTTTCCTGGGCGGTACGTACCTCCTACAGCAAACAGAAAGTCTCCTGAAGAAGCATGTGTTGTACAGCTTATATTCTGTGCCACGAGTTCCGTGGAAACGTGTTTGCAGTAAAAATGTAAGTGCCCTTGCTGGCATGTGTCGTCCGTGCAGTTGACAAAGTTCTCACATCTCCTTTCTTTTGTAATCTGTTGTTTTTTCGACATAAGTAAGCGTAGAGCTGAAGGCGGTCGATAGTTTCTCACCTTTCCATATCGCGAAAGTGTGCCACTGTGCTGTGCCTCTTCGTCACATACCCGACGCCAGGTTTCTTCTTGATCTTTTATCAATCTTCTGGCCAAATCCAGCTTGTGAATATTTCGGGATGTATGGTACCAATGAGAGGAGTCCACAACCGCAGTGATTGTACAGGGTGTGAGGTCCCCACCAGAACTCCCAGGTGCCAGAACTATGTCAATCTTGAAAGGAGGCAGAATGCCATCCTTTGGGGCTCTGAACACCCACCACACATAGCTGTGGACTTTCAGTAAGCTCTCTGCCAAGGCCACTGCTCCTCCCGTCTCCACGCCAATACTGGCAACCCGCCCAATCTCGAATTGAGCTGCTAGTAATTCTTCAATATCACTTGTGGGCCTGACGGTGGCTTGAGACTGGTCTGGGGAACTTGTAGGTGCACCCCAAAACTGTGGTAGACGAAATGGAAGCGGCACACTGGCCCATGGTAAGGGCGTTCTAAGCTTCTCTTTTCCCTTGCCTTTTCGGTGTTTCTCTGCATGCCTATAGTCGTAAGAAGTATTCCTTACACAGTTTGGAGTGTCCTCTGGCAGCTTTTTGAGATGAATTCTCCGAATACTCTCGGGCTGCGATAACAGGTGGTTGGGTCGCGTGGAACCGGAGCCCTGGTCCCCCAACTCGTTGTCTCCAGGGCTGCCCGGCGACCCTACGGGAGTTGTTGTGGTAGACGACGGTGGCGCGGCACACGGCGAAGTTGAGGCTCCCTGAAGTACGGTGGGTGTCGCCTGCATCTTTCTGTTTTGCTATTGCTACCCGGTTTTTCGCCGGCGACCCCGTTTCTTTTTTCGTCTTAGATCTGGCAGAAAGAAACACGAGGTTCTATTCTTGGAGCACGCAGAAAAGTAGACTGAGCCGAGTGTTGTCGACTGCGTTAAGCATGACTTTGTCGGCTGGTTGGTTAGTTAGTTAGTGCCTTGTGGATGCAGCAAGCGTGGTAGAGAGGCGAGAGGTTGTGCTTGTGGTTGTGGATGTGGACCGCACGGGAGCGGAGGATGATAGCGGGATGGACCCAGGCGGGTGGGCCTTGGTCCACACTGTAATGGCCTGCGGTATGGTCTCCATCCATGTTTGCTTGGCGGCGGGGTCGGCCGCAAGGGTGACGTGCGAGCTCAGCGTGACCTTGTCTGTGAGCCGTAGGAGAAGCTCGGCGGGAAGGTTTTTGGGAGCATCGGTTACCTAAAGTAGGTGGACAATGGGAACACGTGGAAATGGGGCTGACCTGTGGGTTGAGGACCAAACTGTCCAGCTTAATGGATGCCACAAAGGTGAATTTGGCTTTGCCCTTGAGCTTGGACAAAAGAATCAAATCGTTGCAGAGGTGCAAAATCGCTAATAAAAATTACATTTTTGATACATAATCCTTTTTCCACACCAGGTTTGGCGGAATGTTTCTTAACAAGCTTGACATAGCCCTCCCTTATCCAATATCTGAAGATAGGGGTGAGAACATACGGAGCAAGGTTTTTGTCTGCCGGTACCTATGGGGCTCCACAATTGTTGGTTTATTTTTCCCTCTTAGGGCAATCTGGATCTGATAAATCTTACACAACATTTCTGCCATTCTCTTTTTTTCATTGAGGTAATCACCTTGATACAGTGAATGAAATCAAAGTGGAGAAACGAAACCAGTTGCTTTCATAGCTTCTAAAGCTGACTTTAGATTTGCGTAATCTGGGTGTGTGGCTGGGGTTTTCCTCAGGAGATCTGTCAACAACAAACAGTATCGGGGAATCCGTTGTATTGGAATAATAAGAGTGTGTACAAGAGGAAGGTCAGTTGGGTGACTAGCTTCGACTCGCTCCAAGAATGCAGCAAACTTTTTAGTGTTACTATTTGGGTTTAGACAGAGCGAAAAGAAAAAAACACATAACCTCAACTCAGAGAGTGTGGTAAGACAGTGGTTGTAATTATTTATATACTCAACATAGCATTTCAGGAAAGCTGCAGTTGAACAGAACACGTCACCAATACGAGTGGTATCAGTCCAATTCTTGCCAGACACTTTAGAAAGTGGTGAACAGTGATTGATTACCTTCATTCTCTCCTCCAGACAATCTAGAAGAACCTTGTTGAAGTTGGCAATAACATCAAGGTTGCTGAATAATGATTTTATTTGCTCTCTTGTAATTATAGGTGAACCAGCTTCCAAAGCTGCCTGAGGAGAATTACTGGAAAGTGCAACCAAAACTAACTAAACCTGTAAGCCACGTTCGTAATTACAAATCATTTTGTTGAGCCCTCCCACATAAGTTCGTTCGGTTTCCAAGATTTCATTAACAATGTTTGTCCTCCTGTGAAAAAAGAAATAGTAAGGACAAATAGGAACGATGGAGAAGGGAACATACGCAAGGTGCACATCAGATGGTTTAGGGGGCGGAGTAGGTTCAGGCGGGCGAGAAGGTGGATTTGAAGGTGCCTGGGACTGTGAGTGTGCATGTGTATGTGGGTGGGAAGACGTGTGTGGAGGGGCAGCTTGTGACTGAGAATGTGCATGTGAGGGATGATGGGGTGTCTTTGCTTTATTGGTGAAGTGTGTTAATTTCTTATTGGAAATAATTACAGAATCCACCTTCAACAACCCGCAACTTCTCTTCTTCTTCTCTTATTTTTTGTTGTGCTTGTACGACCGATTGTCTGTAAATGCAACATGAGGGAGGAACTAGGAATTGGTAAGTTGTACTTGTCTTTTTCCATTTCTCGTTGCAATGTTAAATTGGTTTTCTGGCTAATTTCAAGTTTGCGTAACTTTTCCTTTTCCATTTGCTTTAATTGCAGTTCCGCTGGAAAACGTAATATTACAAAATAAAACGTGTTGAAGTTGAACACCATTGGATCTTGCTTGTTCCAGCTGTTGATTCATCTGCTCTATCATGTGCAGACGCTGCTCAGACTCCTGTCTCTTTCCAGCATCCCTGTGCAAAAAATACGTGAATAAACGAAAGTGGAATGAGTGTTGCACATTTTTGCTTGTGCCTGTCTTTCAGCTTCCAATAATTTGCCCTTTTCCTCTTTTGCTTTTTGTCTAAAGGTTTTTTAGGGAAAAAAAATATTCGAGCCTCAGTACATTGCTGCTTGCTGCTCAAGAAGAAGTCGTCGTGTTTTTTCTTTGTCTTCCTCTTCTTTTTGTCTTCTCCTGGCCTCTTCCTTTTCCATTCGCTTCCGGTGGTTTTTTTCTGCATGACTGTGGTAATGTTATTAAGTAAAACGAACCAAAACGACTTGGTATTACTTTTGCTCCACTTCAGCAATTGCCTTAGCTGCTTCCAGTGCGAGACGCTGTTTATCTAGTTGGTCTTGTCTCTCTTGCTCAGAAAGAACTGGTTCTGGGATAACCTGTCTACAGTTAGGGGTCAGTACTGTTTGGAGAGTTTACCGCGGAAGTTTGCCGCAGAACGGCATGTGTCCCAGTCGTCTTAGCAAGATTAAGTTCCATAGCAGGTGGTAATTTTCTCATTGTCTCAATGAAAGACACCTAGTGGCAAACTGATAAGTGAAATGTCTGTAGAAATCTTATACCTGTGCAGCGATTTCGGGATCTCTAGAAGCTCCAATTGCATCCAAAACGCCAACCTCAGTTTTATGGTCCAAGACCCACTTTCTGGCGGATCCATCCATGAGTACATTGCCCAGAAGAGTTAAAGCTGCTTGCTTGGATGTTGTTGATGAAGAGGTTTCTAGCATTTGTATGACTGGTTTCACACCAATTTCTTGCACCACTTGTGTCCTAGTGTTATCTTTTTTATTTTTCGGTCAAAATAACCTTTCACAAATAGCAAAAAATACCATGCAAAGTCAAATTTGTTAAAACTCTGGTTATATTTGCTTTAACGTCCTCTTGAGTCGAGCCCAGCATTGCATGTAAGGTTGGCAATACAGTTGTGTGCTCTACAAGTTCTGATGACTTTGAGTCTATTTTGTGTCAATGGAAATTAGCAGAATTAATGCAATGCATACAGCACAGAGCAAGGTTTGTTATAGATTTCAAAGTTTGTACTTGTGCAGCATTATTACTGGATTTCAGAAGATGTTGGAGTGGCTGAACTACTCCACAGTTGTAAAGTTCTCGGCGAATTCCATCTTCATACATAAACCGTGATTAAAATACTAAAATACTCAAAGTGTCCTACCATCAGCAATGGTCATGTTGGCAACACCTCTTGCAGCATGCAGAGAAACTTTGGAATTTTCTGAGGCTAAGAGTCCAATTACATTTTTATGCAACCCTGCTTCTACAAATGGGACCTGAAGCTCAACTAAAGAATCATTACCAAGGGTTGGTGATTGCGAGAAATGCAAACCTTCAGTGACAATATTACCCAAGAGTAGACTCAAGCACTCTGCCGCTGATGGGTCAGTAAGATGAGGTGCCACACTAACGAGAATGTCTAGGCCTCCATTTGCAGAAAGAAATGCCATTTGTTCCTTTAGGAATTAATTCAAGAGAAAATAGGGTAGGTGCATACAGATGTGCTACAAATCTTACATAAAAATTTTACTGCTTGGCCAATGGCAGCATGGGTGGGAGGTATGGCTACAACCTTTTCACAGGTTTGAAATAGAACAAACCACGTTATTCATACCACATCAAGAACATTGCGCAAGATGGTTGTTGTTTCAAGTGCTTTAAGGCATGCTGGATCCCCAGTCAAATTGGAAAATAGCTATAAAATACTTAAACAGTACGTTTTCTTGCGTGAGGGGTTACCTTAAGCAAAGCGAATATGGTGTCAGGATTGCTTTTGGAGGACAGAGAATCCCCCAATATGGTAATTCCACCAGATTTGAGGAGTATATCTATCTTGGATTCAATAATTTACATATTGAAGGGTTCTATACTCTGGCCTTCAGAAGTCAATGATAATTGAGTACACACAGATATTGCTTGATCTCCCAGGTTACTTGGAACAAGGGCTGTATCCAGAACAGGTTCCATAACCGCAGGCAAGCGGAACACGTCATACGCATGTTGATCTATCACAGCAAATAATACACTCAAACAGTGCTGAGGTACGTCAAAAATAGAAAGAGGTTCGTGACAATTACCCCAGCACTGGTGAAAATAATAGATCCCTCAGGTGCTGTTCTTATTGACCTGAGCAGTTTTGCTACTGCGCCGTAAATGCCATGTTCATGTAGTCGAGGAATGTGCTTCTTAAGGCTAATTTTTGCAATGATAAATAGAAAGTGATCCAATGGGGGCCCGATGAGTCCATCAAGGAGATGGGGGAAAGTACGTGCAACTAAAGAAAGGCCATATTAGAACAAAGTAAAATTCAACGCAGAGGTAGTACCAGGAATCATAGCATCGATAACTTTCTCGTTGACTTCAACAAGAGTGGCCAGTGCTCGCAAAGCCTCAGGAAGCGCGGAGTGGTTCGGTCCATCTTCAGGAATGCTATTTATAATGTCGGTGTGCGCCCCACAGGCAACAACCAAAGGCCCATTCGCCTTATTTGCAGCTATGTTACAGAAAATCTTGAATGCTTGCAATTTGGCACTGCATTACGAATTAACTTTAAAAAAGAAGGTGTTGAAACGAACGCGGGGTGGTTTGATTTGCTCAGGAAGAGGAGCTTTTTGGCAGGTTCGTCAGACGCCATTGTGGGAGGCAACAACGACGATGCTTGTTGCAACAAAGACGTAGTCCTCTGCATCATCTCCGGAGAAATAACAAACTTCCCCGTAGTGGTCGCCGCCATGTTTAATCGGCCTTTTTTTTTTTGGTTACGATGAACAACAGTGAGTTCTTCAGATCTCAAGGTACAAAGCGACATTGATCCGGGGTTGTAATCTGGCCTGTGTTGGAGAAAAAAAGCGAGAGAACAACAAAGGGAACCGTGGTTTGTGTTTTGTTTTTTATCTTTTTGGGAGGAACGGCCCAGCAGCAAGGAGAAGATTTCGTCTGGTGAAATTCACCTGGAAAACAGGTGTTTTCTTGGTATAAAATGTCTCCAGTAGCTCAGGTGACCTAGTGAGGGGAATTGCCAATTGAGTTATGGGACCTGTAAGGGAGCTGAAGGGGGGAAACGCACGTTCGTGATTGTGTGCCTGTTGCCGAAGTCGTCGACGATGCGTAGTGCATTGGTACGTCGGCAGAAGCTGCAGTCAATGCCTTGTTCACATCCCATAATCGCACGGCGCCGTCAGCTCCCCCGCTGGCAAGTAGTGTCCCCTCCGCGCTGAAGTCGAGTGAATATACTGGGGTGTTTGATCCGCTGTGCAGTGTTTTTATCCTCTGGCTTGTTCCTAAGTCCCACAGGATAATGTCTCCGTCGTCAGCTAGTTGTTGTATGTATGTATGTCTGGTTACTTCAAATTGGCATAATCTGGGTCCACACCAGCGGATGCTATAATCCTTCCCTCGGGTGAAACTGCCAGGGCACCAACAGAGTGCGTGTGTGCTGCCATAATGCGAACACAGGTTCCTGTGCTGACTTCCCACATTCTGATGGTCTTATCACTGGAACCGGTGAGTACATAGTTCACGTTTGGGTGGAATCTGACAATCTTAAAGTTTCTCAGCATTCAATTGGATTAACGGGATCATACATTTACATCACTCAAGTGACCAACAAAAATTCTGATTGGCGCATATTGGTTTGTTGTCCATAACCGTGCCGTCCTATCATGTGACGCTGTTGCGAAGTAGAAACCAAGTGGACTAAATTGCACATCCCACACCGGGGCCTGATGACCTTTATAGCACACCACATTTGTGTGTGTAGCCAAACTCCACAATCGAACTAAGATGCAAGGTTAACTGGATTCTGAGTTGGAAAGTACCTGTGTTATCCTCGGAGCACGAAAGTAGCCATTTATTATCGGGTGTAAAGCTTGTCGCATACACTGGGCCGTAGTGCCCGTAAAGTGACTCGGTAGCATTCGATGCAATGGCAGAGGCAGCACTTGGTGATTTGAAATCCCAAATCCGGATAGAGGAGTCCGAGAAGCTACCAACAGCCAAGTTAGCTTCACTACTGAAACCAACGTGATTCAACCTGCACAAAAAATAAACATTCAACAAAATAAAGGACTGTATACCCAGAGTGTGTATAAAGGAACGAAAAAAAGCAAATTGAAGGAAGAGCTGTGGAACTCAGTGCTATTTTTCTTGCCTCGTCGTCACTGAGAAGCTTTTCAGCAGTGACTGTGCTAACATTTGAGGGAGAACATAAAGAATTGCATTAAATAAAAATGTACTACACACAGTTTTGGCGGTGATACGGGCTTTGGAAGGGGAGTATCCTCAACACCAGGAATTTTTTTAGATTTCTATTGAAAGGTGGCTCAGTGGTAACAGGAGTTGGAACAAACTGTCAATTCGTCTGTTTGACTGTAGGTGGATCCCCAGCATATTCGATGCTTACTATTAATCTTATCAGGTATGTCAGGGCCAGTCATTGGTTGATAGTCTTCATGAGGTGTAGAGGATGGTTTACCAGAGGTAACTTTGAAAGAAATTGAGATGAGGGAAAGGCAGGGAATAAGGAGAAGCACTTTTTATGGTGATATGCTGACTTATCATTGCCACAAGTTGCATCAACTTGTGGGTGTGCAAGAAATTGACAAGAAGTTCGAAAGACAAACTAGTCATCTTTACAATGTATCTATTCTCACGGAACAAGCGTGCTGTTTCATTTTCGAGGAGCTGCTGAGGAGTGGAAATGGATTGGAGTTTATGTATATCGGAACTGTTCAAGTTCTCAAAATCGCGATTTTGGTCCATAAAAGCACGAGCTAACGAAGTAAGAGTGAAATAAAGGCATGATAATACCACACAAACCTTCATCAGAGCACCCCTTCATAACGAGATCAAGAAAGCAATGCACAAAGAGGGGAAACAAAATCAGTTCCAATTCTGCCTATAGTGAACGTAAAGAAAAGTAATGCAATGCAATAGGAATAATAATAAAAAGATGATCCGGAACTTTGTACAAATCAAGGCTTGTGGTTGCCCAATCTTTGAGTGAGTTGAAGTTCTCCATCAATTTGTGTGGATTTGAGTCCGTGATGTCATTTATTGCCGATATAAGCTTTGCCTTACTTGCATCACTGTACCAGAGAAGAAAAAAAAACAAACCACAAAAGCAAAACAAAACAAAACAAAACAAAAAAAAACCCCAACAAACAGTTATTCCAAGATGGTAAAGGAGGAAAGAAAAAAAGAGGCCGAAAAGCTAAAGCAACCAACAGTACACATACTCGTCGACGGACATGGCGGCTGCTGCCTTCTCGACGGTCATGAGTTGTATCTCCTGCCTCATGGCGTGCTCGGCCCGCTTGTACCCCTTTTGCGTCAAATACGCCAGCACGTAGTCCTCCACAGCCTCTTGTTGCGCTCCACCGACGGCGCTCTGCTGTTGCTGTTGCTGTTGCTGTTGTTGTTGCATCTGCATCTGCGGCTGCTGTTGCTGTTGCTGCATCGGGATGACTGAGGGCATCATCATCATGGTTGTGGTTTGGGTGGACGGAGGGGGCAGCGAAGTCACGGAAGAGGAGGAGGAGGAGGATGAGGATGTGCTCATGGTTGGGAGGGCGCCGCCGGACACCATTGTGGGAGGCGGCGCGGCCGGGGCGCAAGGCAGGGCCACGCCGCCAACTCCCGAGGACGACGACGACGCGGTGCTCGTTGGGGCTGCCTGCTGTGCGCCGACGGCACCCGTCGGCCTCCCGCTTCCGCTGTCGCCGTCGTTCATTGTTTCCAAGATCCCCTTAGCAGATGGGAGAGAGTTAGGCAGAATGGTGTTCCGGTTCCGATTCCCTAATGTAAGAAAACTGCACTCTCCTGTACACTGCCGCACCAGAACTACGAGTTCAAAGATCTCTCCTCATAGCTGATAGTCAGAACAAATTGATTTTAAAGGAAGTGCTCACTGTCGCTGCAGGCGTAGTAGATGCCGTTTCAGGGTACGAACCGGCACCAAAACACCAACCCCTCCAACCAAAAATCACATTGAGAAAAACACACGCCGGTTTGTGAGTGTCCCAACTACGTAATTGAACCCCCGCCTGTATTATCTATCAGAAAGAAGGCGTTTGCAATTGTAATAATAGAGCTCTGTTGTACTATGCCCATGCTGCTTGCTTGCTGTGCTTGCTATCCCCACCAAATGACTGATGCTGCCTGCACCCCACCCCAAACTCCCAGCTCCAAATGCACCGCTCCAAATGCTCCCAAATGCACACCACCCGCGCTCTCAAATGCCCACTCTTTGCTGCTCCAAATGCTCCTTGCTGCTCCAAATGCAACGGCAAATGTGCCTTACAGCACCACTACTTATGCACTATGCACCCACTGATACTCCCAACTGCCCCACTCATTATTGTGCTGTATGCATGCCGCCTCTGTATGTTTGCCGGTCGTTCTTCCCGCCTCCCCTTCACCTTTTTTTTTAATTTTAATTTTTTAAAACAGATTTTCCCTTAAAAACCGTAAAAATTTTGGCGCCGAAAGTTTTCTCCCAGAGTGGTGCACAGTCTTGTTGCTGGCAATGAAGCGCGCCCGTAGTAATGTTCGTTGTAGTTGTTGTAGTGTACGATTACGTTCTGGGGAGCGGGCAAGTTGCGGATGAAGAACATGAGGAAAGTGCAGACACCAGGAGGTGGTGTAGGTAGTGTGGGAGTTAAGCGCGTCGTTGACCCGCACGAGGGGAACGTGACGGCGCTGATGGGTCGGCGACGAGCACTACTACTTGGGGGCTATTTCCGTTCCTTTTTCCTCGAGTCTCTGGCAGGCTGCAGCAATTCCGACTTGTATCAGATTATGATAGAATATACCCACCTGTCCCGTGTTCCAACTCCAACGGAGTCAGCAGATATAAATCCACACGGGAACATCGGAGAGCAAGGACCCAGTTCTCCAATTCACTTCCACGTCATCTAGTATGTCGAATGAGAAATATCACCGAACTGCTGCATGTTCAATTGAGCACAATAGAGCAGTCGAAATCCTTTTCCATGTCGGCCTTATTGGCCTGATTGCCAACATCAATTAGTTGTTGAGAAAGCGAAAGGCGGTGCTCTTCCATGAGCACTCTGTGCATAGCCTTCACAAACGCCATGAAAGAACTTGGGCCGTTCTCAACTCAAATCCAGCGCACAGGAATTATATCAGCTGAAAGAAATATCTGCAAGCCAAAGTACTCGCATACACGACTTTGACGGTACAGTTGCACAACAAAATTTGGATATTTACAAGTTGAAGGGGGAGTTGACCCGCCAAACCGATTCCCGCGAAGCTAGGTACAGCTGCACAACAAACTGCGAAGCTCGAGAAGATGAAGGATTTGGCTAGTCAAAGTCTATTCTTGGTTTTTAGAAGACATGGCTTTTTCTCAACAAAACAAGACTTTTTAATTTCCTCTTCTGAAAGTTACCATCTCCAGAGCAAGCCAAAGTGTTATGATACATAGCAACCTCCAGATGGCTCTGTGGTGGGGTTTTTAGGTCGGAAAAGTTTCTTGTTGGAAGCTTACTTGTGGGTGCTTCAGCTGGAGGTGCATCGATGGCAAGCTCCTCCTTATCCTTAAGTTTTAGCTGAGGTAAGGCTTTGTCTCTATCTTGCACCCATTTTTTATATTCAGCTTTGGCTTCCTCTTTGGTGCGGGCTGGCCTAGGCAATGGAATATCTATCCTTCGAAGTTTTAGATCAACAGGTCAGGACCGCTTGATGGTTGTAGGAACCTTAGACGTTGCATTACTTTAGACATAATGACATCGATTTTTGCAAAGATTCGTATGTCACATTTGTCATCCAGGGGTGTTCTTTGTAAGTTTACAATAACTAATCTGCATTCATGGCCCGCTTTCCTTGAAATAAGAGGTAGTTTACATGCTGGACGCACACGAAGAGAGCTACCCAGGCACAAATATAAATCCTAGAGTTCGTTAACATTCTTTGTAATGACAAACCAATCATACTGCTTGTTCTGAGTGATGGTATGCCCTGTTCAACGAATCCTCAGGCAAACTCTCACCAAAATTGATTATGGAGTCTGTTAGCGGGGCACAGCAGCTGACATCATCACATCTTCTTCCAGTCATGTGCTTGATACTTTTGAATGAAGCCCTCTGAGGAGGGGTATATTCTGTCCCCCCATTCGAGCAAACATCGAAGTCCCGAAGATACTGTGTATGGCACTTGCTACACTGTTCCAGGAAACAATTACCATGAAGCTCGGACATCTCCGTTTCGAGGATTCCACTCCTTTGTAGATGTATAAGTTTCATATGAAATTGAATTAAGTTTATAAACAAAGAGTATACTATACCTCCTATGCAATCCATCTACATTTTGGGATACAAGGTATTTCATAATCCCAGCATTCCTCAAAGCAACAATTGCCATGTGGGTTAAAGTTGGGGTTACTTCCTCCATGGAGACACAATCCGGCATTGCTTCCCCTTTATCCTAAAAAAAAGGAAAACCCCACCACCAACAACAACAACATATTAACGCCCACAACCAAAAGCAAAAACCAAAAAAATAAAAAAAAAACCAAACCAAAACCAAAATTAGAACAAAGACTAAGTTTCATCAACACACCCTGAGGGTCCAGACACCCTTTGGACCCCTGAAGTCAGGTATCGCCGCGCTGGTTGATATCCCGGCGCCGGTGAACACCACCAAGTGCTTGGCGTCCATGATGGCGTTGGCTAGCGCCTTGGCCTTTTTGTTCACGGCGGCCTCGTCCTCTTCAATCTCTTCGGTGGAGTCCTTGCTCTTTTTGTCGCTGTCTGCGGCCCCACCGCCGTCGGATGCGGCGCTGCCTCCCCCGCTGGAATCAATTGTGGGTGCAGCAGTCGTTGTGGTACTGGTAGTCGTTGATGTGGTCGCTGTCGATGTCGCTGCAGCAGGGGAGTCGCTGCCTTCGGCCGTTATGGGAGCCGTTACCTCTTCGTCGCTCATTCCCAAAAAAATAAATTGAGGTTTCACCGAAGCTACCATGCCGGATTCGAAATGACAGCGTTCCGGTCCGTTGATTATTTTGTTCAAGCCACACCACGGTCGACATGGGTGACGAGCCCAACTCCGCCCCGGCGTCGCCGTCTGTGGCTGAACTTGGGATGTGGCCCCCGGTTGAGGTAATATTGGGGGAAGAGACCGCGACACGCAGCGAGTTGAGTACGAATAAAAATGTCGACCTGCCAGAATTAGACCAGATATACTCCGTTCCCGAGACTATGACCAAAAGAGACTGGCTGATTTACATGGACCAAAGAAGAATCACCATCACCCACCTTCCACCAAAAGGAGTCGAAAATTGGCTGCAGCCTCGCGAGGTCAATGACTTGTCTGACAGGATGCAATGGTATTCGGGCGCACTTTCAGTTCCTGGGACTGTCTGGTGGGATCAACATCAGCTTGATGATGACCTGCCATTGCCTGCTCGCTCCTGGGATCATTTGGGGTTGCCTCCCTCGGTTGTAAAGAGGATCGTCATGCGTTATGGGACTGAGCTATCGGTCATGCAGCAGGCTATTCTGCCGGCGTTACTTCTATATGAAAATGATATCTTGTTAGCTTCTTCTTTTGTTATTTCTTCAAACGTATATGTATGTATCGTGTGTTGCCAGTACCCCTAATAACCTCGGAAACCAATAGGATTTGTTTTTGCTTGTGAAGCTATCCATGTTACGTTCACGTCCATCAATTCAGGCTCTGATATTGGTTGAATCAGAGGCAATGGTGCCAGGAGTGGCTTTGCACTTGCGGGATTTTTCTGGTTTTCTTGACCTCCCTATTACTGTAATCGAACTTGCTGGCCAAGTTCTATGGGAACATAAGAAGAGTTTGATCTCAGCAATTGGGCATGGTTACCCTGTGGTTATTGTCTCGTGTGCAGACGTAGTTCTGAATATTTTTGAGAGAGGAAATGTCTCCCTTAAACAGTTACGCTACATAATAGTACACGATATCGATAGGTCTTTCCACTTATCTCTCTACGTGATTGCTAATGCTCCCAGGTTTTCCGATCAAGACGTAGAAAATACATGCAAAATTTTGACCCAAAACCACGCAAGAAAGATACTTTCTTGCAAACCTCCTTGTACCAGGCAAGTGGAGGCTATCATTCAAGAGGTGCTACCTCAAAAAGCTCTTCTTATATCACTGGACATATTTGGGCGTATAAAACAAGCGCATCATGACATCATCTTTACAGGGGGAAACTCCAAAGAATCGAAACTGAGTCAAATCCTTCAAAATGGTACCTGATACACCATGTAAAAAGCATCTCATTTTCAGGTAAAAACATACCGGCATTGGTATATACTAGCAGTATAGAGGGGGCGGATCAAGTGGCCCACTTCCTTGAAACAGTTGACTGGAGCAGTGCTTTTCACTATAATATCCAGAAATTCTGCAGGAATAGACGTATGAATGCCACGCTGCCAGTTAGGCAGCGCACTGTCAAGGGATTCTATGTTCTGGTTTCAAATGAAGATACCATGACGACAACTCCTTGTGTTATTAATTATGATCTTCCAGAAAGTAAGTCTCAGCAATAGTCCTTTTTTTAACATAACAAGATATGAGCTGTTACGCAGAGAATGCTGGTTACGCAGGCCATATTTTTTTAGAAGGAACAGTGATCAACTTTTTTGATCCTGGTGCTGATGACCCTGACATTCTCTATGACATAAAATTATCCCTGTCAAGTCTCCCACATCTCTTATCCCCCTTCTTTCAATCACTTGGTAATTTACTTATATTGTTAAAGTAAACACTTATTCCTCACAGGTCCAAACCGTTCAACCCTAGTGACGGATCATTCTACAACAGATGAAAAATGGAAACGTGCACTTTTGACTTTCCTTGTTGGTGTAACCTATGGACTCCCAAAAGTAGCAGCATATCCAATGCATAGTATTATTTGCACTTACTTTCTTTGGTATAACTATTTGAAGCGCTAACCATATCCCAATTACCTGTGGACATCTTACGTTACATATTCAGCTTCATCCAACCGTCTAATTGTTTTCAACTCCATTGTATCTAGATGCAAACTTAGTTGTTTTAAAGATATCCTTGCTTCCGGTGGGCTGACGCGCGCCACTAATATGTGCGGCCGAACTGTACAACTCTACAACCCTCAGCAGGGAACTTGGGTTTCCCTTCCCAACTTACAATATCGAGTCCGCGGTCATTGTGCATGTTGCGCTCTTGGCTGCTCAACCGTGTTTGTGACTGGGGGCTTTACCGGAGCTTCTGCCATAGATTGTGCATATGCTTTGCCAATAACATCGGCCACTCTCGCCGCTTGTGAGCAAAGCTCCCTACATGAATTGGCGTGGTATGAACTACCCCCGATGAGCACGCCGAGGTGCGCGCACGCGTCATGTGCCACGCCAAACTCAGTATTTGTCTTCGGGGGCACTACTTCCTGTGGGAGTGGGTACCTCGATTCCGCCGAGGTATTTGACACTGTCAAAATGCGTTGGGAACCGCTTCCTCCTATGCCGGAACCACTGGCCGGTCATTCTGCCACCATCGTTCCCGTTACTCTATGGAAGCACGGCACTGAGGTCAAGGACCACGCCATAGTGATAGCCGGCGGGCAATCAGGCAGGAATATCTACCATCTCAGCTGTTCAATGTTCCTCGTCGGCGAGGGTGTGTGGAGAGACCTGCCCTCGCTTCCTAAGTCTAGATATGGCCACACATCATACACTATTATGTTCTCGCCGGATCCGGTTCTACGGAATAGACTGTTGAGAGAGAGGGGAATTTGCGCAGAGGGCAAAGTCATTATGTGTGGAGGAGGTAATTCTCCAGACGATTCGCCGGTGGAAATACTGGACTTGAACAGCAACTCCTGGGAATATGTCCCGTTTTTTGAGAACCACGGGATTTCTACTGGCCGCGTCGTCACGTACCTGGACAAGCTGAACAAGGTTCTTCACATTTCCTCTCAAATTCAACAAAACCTCACAATCGGAAATAAGGTGGTATTGTTTGGGGAAGGTGACGCTATGTACACAATGAACCCCGAAACTATGCAGTGGGCTCTAGAACCAAATAAAGTTCCATTCTACCGTTGGAATTTGGCTGGATGCACAGTAACCCCCTGGTGAATAAACAAACCCTCGATGGCACAAAGTTTCACCCTTTTTTTTTGTTTGTTTTATTCACCCATTTGGAAAAAAAAGCTATTCTGTAAGCCAAACATACTGTATCTTCTTAGATAGTTGTTGCATTAGTTGTGGGTGGACAGAGTGTGGTTCCCCAATGGAAATTGTTTGCTTGTGCTAGTGGCACACAAGCAATTTTGTGAAGTGTGTTAAGCAGATTTCTTGAGTTCCCCAATGATTCTTGCCAGTTTCTTGCGGTCACCAAGCCGAACACCAATCTCAGCAAGTTCCTCATCGGTAAGGGTGAGAAGCACACCGCCGTCAATGCCTTGTTCCGAGAGAATGATACAGGCCATCTGTGAGATGTTGCGTTGCAGGAGATAAGCCGAGACTTGTTCTGTGGTCCATACAGACACTGGTGTTTTGGAAACGTCCAGACACACTGGAATGCAGGGTTTCTGGTCCACTTCATTGATGAACTAGGGAAAGGGGTGAGTAATGGAAAAGCAAATAACTGTATTGAAGACCTGGCAAAGGGGTTCCAGCTTCTTGAATGTATCGTCAAGGTTCTTCCTCTGTGCCTCAATAAGGTTCTTTAATGTTGGTACATTCTTTCTTTTGGATTCTGCATCCTGGAACAGAGAGCAAAACTGAGTATGAACCAGGCCCATCATATCCTGGGTTTTTACTGGTCAAATGTAGCAAAAAGATTATCACAGTACATCAATAAGATTTTCAATAAACTGCCTCAGGCTACTGACAAGACCAGGGGGGTCGACCATACTACATAAAGTACTAACGACTGGAACATCAGCAGTAGCAGCTGTTGCCATATGCCCAACAATAGCCTTCACCATACCAGTACCGGTAATTCCTTTGGCGTGGGCATAATCATGTGCAAGGGCTTGCTTCACTGTTACCTCTGTGTCTGGCAGCATAAATCTGCATGCTGTTAGACAGGGTTTTAAAAAGTACTAACCAAACCGTTGTTTATGTTTCACAAATTTGTTAATTTCAGAAAAGCTGTTGTGAAGAACTGCTTCAACCGGTTTAGAATCAAATTTGACCTTGCTCTGTCTCAAATGTGGGCAAGTAGTTGTTCAAAAAACCTCACACCTTAAAGGAGTCCAGCAAATTTGTCATGCGAATTGTATAGTTTTTCAATACCTCAAGCATCTTTTCTTGGATTGTGTGCAGACCCATTTCAACATTTTCGAAGAATTTGGACCAATCTATAGCTCTATCTGGTGTAAGATACATGCCTGGACAGGCAGAGAACGCAGGCACAAGTAAAAACACACAACACATGCACACGCATGAAAATGGGAAGAGATGCACAAGTTCCAATTATGTTCGCGAAATACGCCGTCACGAGCAACGATTGCTTTGCATGTAGAGGCATATAATCTCGGCCCAGTGAAATTGGCTTCCAATTGGGATCTTGACATCGTTGTGAGGTTTTTACTTATTGGTAAAGTCACACTTTTTATTTTTGTAAAGTAATTTCTGGTTGTCAAATCCAAAAGTTTCATTCTCTCGGATCGTGTATTGTTTCTATGAGAGTATTAAAGAAATGAACCAGACAATCCCAGATACCAAATTATCACGGAGCAGTCCTATTTCTGTTGTTACAGCCTCTGTAAGCTAGCTTGGTCAGTATAAGGTGGTGGCAGTTTCTTAGTACCTTGATTTCCATATTTTGTTCAGCAGTCTCTAAATCTCCAGACATTGCTGAGAGTAGTTCTTTCAGGCGTCCACAAGTTGCTGTTAGCCTGGAGAAATCTGACTGACAAAATGTTCGAATGTTTTGTTTGAGTGATGGTATTCCCGTCTCTGACAAATCCTTGAATGTAAGTCGGGAATCTACATTTGGGTTAGATTGAAGCAGAGGTCGTTCTTTTCAGACCTGTCGATTGTCCAGTCACATGGTCTAGGTAGGCCTGTGCGGATACGGCAACTACCTGTGGTGCCGCCTGGACTATTTTTCCAAGTCGGGCACTCACATTGCAAATAGCTGCTAGAACAGATTCTTCAATTTTCCTGAAGGTGTAAGTTCAAATGCAAATGTTAAGCAGGTAATAACTGCTTGTGTGCTAATGCAACATCATGTCTTTTAGTAGTCTTGGGGAGACCAAGTATCTCACATGTCTCATAAAGTGCAAAATCATCAAGTTTCGTCACAATGACCGTCAGTTTTCTGAGGAAAAAATAATGTTTTGAAGTATCATTTCCACTTGCTCATACTCGTCAAGCCTTCCACCTACTTGGACATGAGCTTTCATTCGTTCCCCAAGTGATTCAAGGATCAGTGTTTGTAGAGTTTTGCAGGAGGCTGCTCTTTTTGCTGTCGTAACAAACCTTGGTGCCACTTTTACACAGGGATGCACCTGAGAAGGAGGTACCAGATTTGATCAGCTTTGGTCATATAACTGTCAAGTATGCTACTGCGGGCTGAGCAGGTATCATTACCCCCTGGCAAATCAACCAAGGTGCATCCTGTCTGTAAATCTTCAAATGGTCCATGAATCTTGAGTAGGCAAATGCGTTAAAAAAGTAAAATAAAAAGAGATATGATAACTTTAGCACATTTCACAATTGGCCAGATTGTATGGTTTACACCAGTATGAGGAGTCAAAAGTTTTATAAGTAGCTTTCGCAGGTGTTCTGACGAATCAGCATGATATGTAAGACTCTCATACTGAAAGAATTCATCTTTGATGCTTGTTATGAGGATTATTAGTAATATATTTACCGTAGAATCTATCTTTCAGAACACCCTGTAGGGTTGCAATCGAGGTATGTATGGTGTAGAACATGGAGAAGTCAACGTTTTGCGATTCAAGATGTCTAGTATCGGTAATGTCCCTCAAAAAAGAAAGAGGTGATTGGAAAAGGATCTCTGCACAAAATTTGCCCTAAGATATATGAGATAAATAGCAAGACAACTCTTACATCTGGTGAATGTGAAATCTCCACCGCAGCGGAAGTTACAGCCGTTCCTTCTCCACCCACCGGTAACACAGGACAACCAAGAATAGCATTGATCAACTTGGATTTACCTAATACAAGTCATTGACTTTACTGTTACAGTAATTGTGGCACCTGAGCCAGTTGAACCAACAAATGCAATGGAAAAAGAATCCTTTCGGGAGATTTCTCCTAAAAAAGGAGTGAGAATTTTTTAAAAGCTAGGTGAAACTTACGTATAACCTCAAATCGTTTCTTCCAGCTTGTTTCCCAAAAAGTCTGAAATTGTGAGAGTAGGAAATTGTTGTTAGATGCACACATTTCCACATAGACCCTGTTCTAAAGGAGTCTGGATCTCATCAATCAAATGAGTGACCACATCAGTGGTTTTGGGGAGCTCTGCAAGTGAAGGTGCAGCAGGAGGTGTGTCAAAGGACAAGACATCTAACGCTGAGTCTTCAGCAAACACAGATACAACTTCCCCAAGAGCTACATCAAATTTTTCTATGGGAAAAAAAATTAGTTGTAAGATAGATCAAGAAAGCAAAACCTTGATTTACTTGACAGCTATGACATAAATGCCAAATAGCATCCTTCCGTAACGTGTACCGCGGGCCTATAATTGGTTTTGTTTTGCACATAACGCAATCCAAGCCGTAATGCACCACAGGGTGTACTGTTGGAAATAGACACTTGACAATTGCGTGTAACGTTTGCTTTGCATGTTTAACTATTTTTTAATTCTGTAAGTAAAGTGGTCGCTTTGTGAACTTCACACACATGGTGGGGCTTTTGATAATGCCGTCAATAATGCATCAAGTAGATATTTGTCAAATTGAGACAAAATCCGTGAGATGCTATAAGCAATCAAGTGTCGATAAACATTAATGTAAGGATTGTGGCTAGATTTTTCTGGGGCAGGAGTTTCTTCTTGATTGTCTGGGGTGAGAGTTTTATCTCTGTTTCGCATTGTGACGGAAACCTTGAGTGTGTTTGTAATGAAAATTCGATATGGGAGAGCAACTTTTTTCCCAGTAAATAAGTGCAAGGCGTTGAAGGCAGCTTCTGAGTCTAGCGGAATATCACAGCTTTCCCCATTCACCTTGGTCAAAACCACCTCCAAATCCTCTCCTGGTAGATTTGCATAATTCCCAACCTCTAAACAGAACAGGCGCAAACTCGGGATCGGTTTCAGCAAAAAGGGCATCACATGGTTATCTGGAAGAGTGATTTCCATAGAGAGGCCAGGGTGCTTTTGGTTATGGAACATTAGTTACATCAGATATGCGCTGGTTGGATTACCTCAGCACAGAGAATTCGTTTAATTGCTTGAATGGATGACTCGCTTCAAATTTAGTGTGAAATGACATTCAGTTTTAAGGGAGTACCTTAATAAAGACAAATGAAGAAGTAAGTTCTCAGTCTGCCAAAGGTGCTGTAAATCATTGCTGATAGGTAAAAAGAGCATCGGCACACTTTCAACACCAACTCTCAACTCTTTTGCTATTCTTGAAATAGTTGATTTGTCTAAGGCATCCAGCAATACTTCCCCAGCATTGACAATGACTTGCCGATATAAAGCTGTATCCTTATTATCGTAGTACTGGTGCAGTAATACTTTCAAATTATCTACAGGGTAGGCTGGCATGGTTTCCTTACTAAGGGAATGCAGTGTGATCCACAGGTTTTGAATAACTTTTTTGACTGCTAACATTTCTTTCCTTAATGGTGGGGTCAAGGCCGGGGTAACGCTGCTTGAGGCAGTGTGCTCCGGGGAGCACTCCTGATCCCCGCCACACACACTCAGGATCCAATCAAATTTTCCTTGCCAGGGACGCACACATGAACACCCATCTACTGGCCTGGCAGAGGCAGTTGGGGTAGTTAATATTCTATTTTGGTGAGTATTCCATGTGACACCCATGCAATCGGGTGTCGGCTGCCGAAGAGGGGGTGGGTTTGCCGAAAGTGACTTGTCGGCTCCAGGGAATATGGCATTGATGCAGGGCTGAAAACAGGCACAACAGTGGGTATTGGTGGATCCAACTGAAATGGGGTTAGAGTTACTGTATTAGTTGGCTGGGTCTACCTATTCGCATATGCTTGGGCACAGGGCCAAGAGGAGTTTCCTTTGGGAAATTAATTTTCCCATTTTCCAACAGTCTTGTCCTTTTTTTCTTCCCACTGCTAGACACACTTGAACTGGAGGCTGATACTGACGAGGTAACATTTTGCATTGGACTGCTACCAGTTGTGTCGTCAGGCGATGGCTCTTTTTTGATATGAACTGGGGTGCTAAAGTCACCAGAATCTCTCCTGTAAACTTCAATGGTATGCTGACTTTCCATTTGTGCATCACGTGTTTGTGTATCAGTGGGGAGTCCAGTGTCAATAATTGTGTGGTTCGTACTGGTAGTACTGTTTCCCACACCACAGTGCAGCCCCTCCTTGTTAATTGTACCATAGTCAAATATAGAGGGACCAAGGATGGAGGGACAACTGGGTGTGGCACTATTAGTAGTTTGGGGAGTGTCACTCGGTTTGGTATTGTCAACAGTGTTGGTCTTCTTTTTTGGATGAGTTGTGTGTTTTACTCTCCTTTTGGTTACTGTATTGGACGTGTGAGAGATTTTGGCAGGATTGGGGGGTAGAGGAGAAACAGGGTTGGGTGGCAGAGGGTTGGTTCTACTGTTTGTAACAGAGATGTCAGCAGTTGTGAGAGTGGAGCCCATATGGATTGTAGGGTCATTCCAGGTAGTATTTTCTGTGGGAATATGTGATGGTGTCTCTGCAGTGCTTGCAGAGGTGGTGATACAATCTACTTGGTGTACGCCGGTGTATGAGTTGGCCGTTGCCAGCACACACACAGGTGTGGGTGTGGGTTCCAGTGTTGATGTGGGCGTTAGTGCAGGTGTGGGTGTCAGCATTGGTGATGGCGACGGCAGCGTAGCTGGTGCTGGTACAAGTGCCAGTGCTGATGTTGATGTGGGGGTGATGGTGGGTGCGGGAGTGAGTGTAGACACAGTGTCAGGTGCAGGAGGTGTAGGGGCAGGGGTCGAATTAGGAGTAGGAGCAGGAGGCTGCAGCAAGGCAAATGGAGGGGCCTGGGTCGCCTGGTCATCGCCGGCGTCGGTCACGATCACGTCGCCATCAAGCTGGGACGGGAACGTCTGAAACTGTGGCTGCGGTTGCGACTGGGGCTCGGATGCCAGCTGCGACTGCGACTGTGATTGTGACTGTGATTGCGGCTGGGAACTGAAGGTCTGGGATGCAGGAGTCCAGCCGAAATCCAGAGGCTGCGACTCCTGCAAATCTGCGCTCAGCTGCGTAGTAGTAGAAAACGGCGGGGGCTGTTGCGTGAGTGGCTGTGACGAAGTCGCCGTCGTTTCAGTGGTGTTGGACAAAACCGGCGCCTGCGTCTCGAGTGACTGAGATTGTTGTGAATAGTGTGACTCGGACTGCTGTGATTGCGGCTGTGTCGCTTCTTCCTCGTACGAGTCATTTTGACGCTGCCCATTCGCCGCCGCTGGCGTGTTGCCCATTCGCGAGTAATTTATAAAAAAGAATAAATAAATCGCAGATTTGTTGACACCTTTGTTTTTCTTCAGATCTAAATCTCGTTGATACGTTTTTACTTGGGCCAAGTGACACTCAGTCCGGGGTTTCATTTGACATAATTAGTTAAGAGAATGCCTTCACAATGGCTACCATTTCCTTGTAGAGTTCTCCATCAATTGACCATATAAAATCCTGTTGTGTGCAGTGGGTTAGAGAGATTGTCTTGGCTTGGATCTTGGATGTACCGCATGGCTCCATGATGGAACAAATGTCGGAGGTTCAACAAAGCTTGCACTGTTGAGTGAAGGAATCAATAGTTCTTCTACATCCTGGAGATTTGTTTTTCATTAAATAGAGGCTCAGTTAGGTTTTTTGTTTGCTATTATGGAGTAGACAGTATTAGATTAATGAATGCTTGCCTTCTGAGAAACCATCACATCTTCACCGCCATAGTATAGCTTGGTTGGAACCATGACTGTGTCTATTGGGAATACAGGTGGAACAGTTTGGTTATAATGCACCAAGTTCTCTTCCTATGGTTCTCTTACTCATCTGTTTTTGTAGGGTGACGAACCTCTCCATAATCAAAATACCCAAATGTGGCGGTGTGCCTTAGTTGTAATAGGTGGTCAACATTCTAACAGTAATAAGATTGAAAAGAAACTCGTGGGAAATTTATTCTCAGCTCACCATAACTGAAGTTGCATCAACACATTGGACATAAATATCCACCCGGGAAGCATTCATGTTGGACATATCCCATCCAGCAAGCCAGTTGACAACAGTCTCACACAATATAGGAAGTACAGTGCACATCTCGTACAAGGCCCAATCTTTTCCCGTTGTTTTAAAACGCTTATTGTGAGACGGCACTATACCAATCATTGGCCCGGGTATTGGGGTATGGCTTGCATTAAGGTAGTCAAACCAGTAGGGAAAATCTAAGAGTATGAGTCGCCTGTAGTGCACAACACACTTCTTACCAATGTAGTCGGAGAGGACTAGAACAGGACAAGTGCTATATGTGAGGTATAGGCATGGTGCTGGGAAGAATTAGATGTTATGATTTTATGTACAATAGCACACCAAGAGCAAGATGGAAAGAGATCTTCTCTGCCAATTCTATGTGACAATGTTATTAAGTTGGACAACCTGTCATAAAACATACTGGGAGTGTCTGCAAGCATGGCGTATACTGTTGCTCCACCCTCACTATGAGAGACAATTGGCAAATCTGGGAAACCTGTCTAGAGGAGGTGATGTTGTGTACCTAACTGCATTAGCCGTACCTTTGCCAAAATGAAATCAATGGTGGATGAGACATCTTGGAGACCAGGCTCAAGGAAACTGCATGAACCAGTTGGACCATGAAAGGCGGTGGCTACTAATTACCTCCAATTCCAGAATTCTGGTTCGTGTGAATCGTACACATAATTCGTGAAGGACGACTTTGTGCCTCGAAGATTAACTAGGCAGAACATTAGTAGCAGTACAAGGGAAAAAAGAACCCAACTGAGCCAGACATCGAAGCCGGCATCGTGCATCAAGAAGGCCAAAGTATTTTCTGGCATGTTGGCCACAAAACACCCAGCATTCATCACAAACCCATGAACAAACAGCACAGGTTGTTTCCCCTCGTTGGGGATTCTATGGACTCCAATTTGAAATTGGTCAGGGGTCCTTACATACCACAACTCTGGATCATACCTGTCAGAAAAAAAAAGTAAGCCAAACAACTTTTATTCTGTAAGAGGACACAAACCCAGCATCACTAATAAGCTCGGAGGGAGTCCATGTTGTTGTTTGCTCATACGCTCGAGCATAGTGCCTCAGCCTTTCCATCATTTTATCAGCATTCTTGGCACTCTCACCATTTGTGGTACCCACAAGTAACAACAACAAAGCCAACCCACTCCCAACCACGTGCCCTGGCGAGCAAAAACAACCCCTCATTGTTGTTGTACCCTTTCGCTGTTTGTGGAAGGTCTTTTCCTAAAACCGGATTGCCGATCAAAACTGTATGTTCTATCTTTGTACCATCCCGCAGTCACAACGCAAAAGGGAGTGAAAACCTTGTCCTCAACTACCATGCCGCCACAACTCCTAGAGGAAGGCTCCCAAACCATCAAGGAGGACTTTTTCTGTGCAGAGGAACCAAGCCAAGTTTGTCTCAACGCCCAACTTTTGAAAAGCGGAATGTCTAACTAATCTTGATACGAATAAAGCAAACCAACTTTTCTACCTCAAAATGTATCGTTGCACTGGAGCACGCAAAAATGCACTCACCTTCCAGGACTATGTGGCGGCTTCCCATAAGTTTATCACACGGCACACAGCCCAGGACGACACTTCCCGACAAAAACTGGGGAAATGTCTTGCTTCTTTACCAGAACACCTATTCGCACCAACAGCACTGTGCTTTGAAGGATTTAAAACACTGCACGGTGAGGTTCTGGAATTTCTTGGAGGTACAGAGGAGGCTGCGCTCATGTCTACAACGATTCAGAAGTATGTTGAAAATATTTGCCAGCCTCATCCTCTGCGCATTGCCTTTTTTGGTCCCGAGGGTTCTGGTACCTACCCCATCTTCTTTGTTCACAGTTGATAACAACGGCCTTTAATAAGGCAAATCTGCTCTTCTTGACTGTCTATGTGGCGGTACTATTCTCCCTCCTGGACATTCACTTTGTTCATACAAAGTTTGCTTGTTGAGATTTGCAAAGCAGTCAAATGCCTGCGTTCGGATTGGGCGAATCCTTAATGGCACAATCGTTGCAGGTGAAGTTTTGGAACGTCTGCAAGACTGTTCTTCTGCTTCTGAAATTGGTACCCATCTAGCTGTCCACCTTTCGAATGCAAGTCTTCCAAACGGTAAGGCCTAGCTCATTTGTTCATGTAACTGACAAATTAAAACCCAGGAGTGACAGAGCTCCAGGCATGGTTAAAAGAATTTATTATTGCTGAAGTCCCCCTGCCACTTCTTGAAACGGGGATAGAATTGGCTAATTTGCCAGGTTCTACTTATTTTGAACAATTTGGTGACATTCTGGCCCCCTTCCTCACAACGTTTTTATCGGCATACCTTCCTCATGGAGTTGTTTTCTCCTTTACAACTCTTCCATTTGGTCCCACTGAGCTTAAGGCTTGCGCCCAGCTGAAACAAATCCTTTCACACTCCGCCAGTGACAACATACCAGAAATCTTTTTTGCCAATACTCATGTTGAGCTGCAACGCATTGCCATAGAACTGAACAAGAGGCCAAGCTCGACCACAAGGATAGATGTTGAAAAATTCAACAGTGACAGGCTCAGTACCCTTCTGAATAGGATGCAACTTGCAGATCAGGTGGGACGCTTTGATTTTTGTAATTGCTTCTGCTGTGTCAGTGCCCAAGATTTCTTGGCTGGTGACTGTCCAAGTGACTTTTCCTTTGGACTATTTATGGTTCTTAATCTGGATTATTGCCAGTCAAAAAAAGAGGTGCAACCAGGCATTGGAGTATATGGTTGATGCGCTGGGCTGCTTCTTCAGAAACTTCAATACATTACGCCTCAGTACTCCAGCTGGGACTGAAAAATGGTATCGTGACATCGTTGGGATGATTGATAATTTTCAAACTGCTTGTGAACAAGAACTACGGAGCAAACTGACACCAATCCCCTCTATCATTGCCAGGAAAATGCAAAAAGTAAGAAAAGAGTTCTCTGAGGATGAAAGGATTATCCCCCTTGAATATCTCAGTAAATATAGAGAGCCACTGGCAGAAAAACTCACCTACCCCATTGTGAACGATCTCTGTTGCTTTTTCAAAGAGAGTATACATAAAAGCCTCCAAAAACTTGTGGAAGACGATACCCTGAGGGAGATAGTGCAGATAGCTGAACTTAATATTATTTCTCATCTCAGATATTGCTTGGATTGCTATTCGAGTCAAACAGACGCGGGTCCACGTGTCCCACCATTCGTCAATCGCTTAATGGACGACCACTTCAGTCAACTATTCGACACGCGAGTGATTGAGGAAAAACTTCGTCAAGTATTCGACGCGCGAGTGATTGACGAAAAGGTTCGTCAATCCAGTATTTTGGAGGCAATGCTAAGATCAGTTCTTGCTTTTCAAAACGATTGTCTATCATCTGATGCAACCTTCTTCTTTGAAGTAACGCGCCGAACATTGAAAAGATTTACCTCCGATCTTAAGACAATTCTAGAGCAACGGCGCAAGCTGAGGGCAGATATGATACCACATTTTCAAAAACACAGTACAAATCTCACAGAGATGAGACATTTGATTGGGCAGCTCATTGCAGAAATCTTAGCCCTCCAGGCAAAACATAGAGAAATTGATCCCCCAAGCGAGATTTTATCTGGTGTTTCTCCCCGACTTGATATTGACACAGGAGGTAGGGGTACTTCAGCACTGGAGGTAGTATGGGAAAATCGTCACATGATGGGGAGAGAATTGGACATGGCAGTTGCTACAAAAGCTGTGCAATGTCAATTCTTTGAGGATGCATTTTTTCGGCACACAGTAGAAGATACAGCATTAAATATCCTCCCATTTCAGCTGCTTTTCAAGCAGGCAGACAAGTGGTTCATGATTTGCCCACGATTCAGCTGTTCACTTAAGGATTACCTTCTCAAGTACATATCCATCCTCTCACTGACTGACGTGGCCTTCATTGCTCAGCGTGTGATATCTGGAATTCGGGACATACACAAGTTCGGTATTGTGCATGGTGATATTAGACTCGAGAATATACTTGTCAATGTTCTGGGAACGAAGGTTACAGATCTCGCAATTGCAGGCTATGGACTGAGTGCAGAACTTGGACAGGCTACTATCTCCTGTGCGAAAGATATTGTCTCATTTGGGGTAATGCTTGCTGAAATGACTCCTAAGCCCAGCCTTATACGTAATGCCTCAAGCTTGCCTTTATCTGAGAAAATACCTCGTTCTTTAGTAGAAATTATCAAACAATGCAAAGATGGCCGAAACACCACTGCTCAGCAAGTACTTGACAGTTTTTTAAACTTTGACCCAAGTTCCAATGTCCATGATTATGACAGCGGGGATCGAGCACTGTTCCAACCTCGCGCTTTCATGGTTGATTGGGGTGAGACTGTGCACAAAGGTAATACCTGGAAATGGCTTTGTGAGGCAGGGTTTGATGAAGAGTGGAGCTCCCATGTGAGCAAGTCTTGCCAAAAGGTTGTAGACTCCTATACGTCCCTCGTTAACCAACAATTTTTCCAAAAGGTTGATGATGCGCTCTCCACAACGCCGTCGAATATCTTTTCAGCATATGCACAATCGTGGCACTTCAATATTAACCATACTGTGGAAGGTGGACATGACTCTGACTCGAGGTTGCAACATTGCCTCCAACAGCTACGAAAAGCACTTGGGAAATCTGTCCGTAGAGAGGCTGCAAAAAACCTTGGGAAAGGCCTCCACCCATTACAAGATGTATTTGCCCATGCTGATGAATTCGTGACAGTCGTGCGTCACTATAACCCATTGGGCTCCCTAAGTACATATTCACTTTACTGGACACATGCAAACCGCAGAGGATGGAATGCTGATGAGGAATCTGTAGTTGATTTTACCGACAAGGAGAAGAGATATGAAGTCTGGGAGCCAACACGTGAGTCCCCATGTGACAGGGACAGAGGACAAATCAATGGACGATTGGCACTCACTCGGCTTGCAACATGGCTCTATGCTCTATTCTACTGTACCAATATCAAGCCCAAACTGGTGCAACTTATAAAAGAAGACATGCGATCCTGGAAGGCAAAGAAACCAGAGGGATTGGGCTTACTTTATGGTTTTGTAACCTTATTTAAGTCATTTTGGGAAATGAAGGTGGATGAAGAACTGAAGACTTTGCTGCTAGACGTACAGCCAGTTTCTCGTCCAAGACAATTTGCAATTGAAAGGACTAAAGACTTTGTTTTGAAACAGCATTTCCTTGCTTCAGAATATATCGCTCACCATACAGGCTCGCCGCATTATAAAAGTCCATCAGTAAATGTGACATTCAGTGCAAGGATTAGACTGGTTAATGGGGAATTCCTGCGACTTAATTCAAATTTGTGGCTGAGGAGGACGGCAATAGAATCAAAGTCCACTATATTTGAGTTCTGTGAAGTTTCGCCTTCCACTTACAGAATCATGATTCCAGACAAAACGGACTCCAAGGGCCGGCCAAGGCTCTTGGACTGCAAAAATTCGGGCAAACATTGGGTAGGTGCATGGGAACAGGGGAACTGTGCAGACGACTATTGGTGGTTTCACGTTGGGGATGATACAACAGGCACACATCCAAAGGGTAGACTGGGAATGTACAGATTCCCCACGCACTATCTTATGGCAAAGTATGGAGATAGGATGACCCTTTCAGAAAATTCCGGCCAACCTCAGTTCGAAATTATCAGAGTTACTCCCACTCCAGCCAAAAGGAGTCTGCAACCTGATAACTCTGCCACTCAACCCAAAAAACAAGTAACAACAACACTCTGTTACTCTAACCGCACGGACGTAATTTCTGTATCAATTACATGTAATCTCAACAGCTGGGAACCTATTCCTATGACGTTTAACTCCGCTAGTGGGTACTGGATTGCCAACTTGAGACGCTACATGGGCAGCCCTCTTTTGTACAAGTTTCTAGTTACCCACAAGGATGGAAGTGACACTAGTGAGCTTGATTCCTCTTGTCTCACGGCACCAAGAAACTACACAACTGCTGTGAGGGGAGCTTCACCTGAAATTGTGTCTTTATCCTCTTTATGCCAATTTCCAGAGGAGAGTGATACCACAAGTCCAACATCTCAAGTCTCTTCGGCCTCCACACCCTCTGTACCCTCGACGCCCTCTGCCACATCAGCACCCTCTGAAGCCTCTATCCCCCGCTCGACAGCCTCTCTGTCTCTTGCACCAGTCACTATCAAGGTGGGTTTCTTGGCCTTTGTCAACCCTAATTGCATTTCTTAGAGCCCATCCATTGATACCCTGAGCGTGGATTCTTTTCTTCCCAGAGTAGGCCCAATACTTCTAACCACTCCAAAATTTACTGGAATTTGTAGCTGCAGCATGGAAAGAACGGGTATCTTCTATTTGCCAATACGACAAAGGACAGAAGTGGAGCTGAGAATGACCTGGCTATCATTCAAAAAGCATTTGGGTCTTTCTTTCACATTCTCTACATGGAGAACCCAATCAAAGAGAATCTCATTCGGGCTCTTACCAAAATTTCTGCAGCAACTGATAATAGCCTTGCCAACTCGTTTGTATTTGTAAGTGGTTCACATGGCGGCAAAGAAGTAGGCGGCAAAGACTGTCTCCTTGATGTAGATGGGCAAAAGATATCCGTACATGAAGATATAATGAGTATTTCGCCCTTAAAATACTTGCAGATAATAAATCTTTTCTCTTTAGGTATTTTTACCTGCACGAGAAGCCCCACACTGCAAGGGAAGGCAAAGTTTTTCTTGATTGCCGCGTGCAGAGGTCCACAAAAAACACCTGCTGTGGAAATTATTTCACGGGAGCTGGGGGCTTCAAGTTCCAAAAGCTGTGATATCACAGTGGAGGAAGGAGATATGGTTCTGGTGCACTCTACACTAGCAGACAGTGTCTCATATAGGGACTATAGTGGCACACTTCTTTTCCATGCTCTCCATCAGGCTGTGCGAGACACACCAAGGAGAAAGGGCTCAAATGGCATCATTGAGCCCCTTCCAGTTGTTCAAATGCTCTTTTCTGCCAGCTCTGTCCTGAGGAGAATTGCCCACAATCCCACAAGTTCCACAACAAATGGTTCAGATGTGCAGTTCATCGCACCTTCCAACATGCTGTATAACTTAACTTGGCATTGGTTTGATGAACGAAATGGTTCCCGATCCCAGATGAACCAGTCAGTTCCACTGGCACTTAATTCAGCAGCTATACAAGCAGCACCTGAACACCGGGCTATCACTCCTCTTTGGGGACCAGAACTAGATTTCAATTGCTTTGCTTTTGTTATAGGTAATCAGACGTACATGGCAGGCCTACTTCAAAATGCACTCAATGACGCCAAATGCATTGCAGAGGTTCTCTTTTTTCGAATGTGAATATCTTGTAATTCACACTCTAGTTTTTAAGTAGTAAATGCAAGTTTGATGTGACACACCTCACGGATGTACCCTCTCGGGAAGCGTTTTATTTGCACTTATCAAAATTGAGAGCAGATATGAAAGCTAAAAGTAAATCGTCAGGGAAAAAGGTTTTTACAAAAAAGCTGGCTTCAAACAACCTGGTTTACTCTAATGTCTATAGAATGCCTGCCTTCTTTACTTTGCTGGGCATGGACTCCAGAAAAAAGGGCAGAACTTTTTGTTGATGACGGAGTATACTCCTCCAGTAGGCTCAAAAGACGAAAAATTTACCGAACTCGAAGCCAAGGCACCAATCCTTGGAGCAGTCATAAATGAAATAAAAGCGGAGTCAGACCTGGTTATTGTCATTTTAGATTGCTGCCGCGCATCACGTGACCCTAATGAAGCACTGGTATGAACTTCCTTCCAGTCAAGAAATACTGATGACAAATTTTTCCACAAGCCACGTGGTGCCGGAGTTGCTGCCGTGGCGAAGCCGGGCCTGGCAGCGGTGCAATTAGATGGGTGCATAATTTTCTATCCCACAAGCCCAGGTAATTTCTTCTCTGCATCAACTATGTACACATAAGATACTGACTGTTTTGCAGGAATGTCAGCAGCTGACGGTGGTGCCAGGCGTCCCGACAACGGTCTTTTTACCGGATGTTTCTTGGACGGTTCTACCTCCCTAAAAACAGCATTCCCCAAATACTAAAGCTTGAAACACAGTTGTGGAGACAGCACCACCCTGTACCTCATTTGATCAGATTGTTAATGACACAATGGGACTAATGCGGGCTCGCTCAGATCAGAGGCCGTGGTTATCCAAAAACACGGAAGCGACTTTCTCCCTTTTCTAGCCAGTAATGCTTCACCTTGTCAGGACCTTGCCAACCAACAACTCTCTGTAAGTCTTATCAAGGCAATTTCTTATGTAAATACAAAAAGAAGCCTTTGGGAAAAACCAACGTGTAATTAGTTCCTCAAATAACAACAAAAATGCACCTTCTTCACTTTGTTAAAAGTGTATTGGGACTCAGTTCAGGAACCACGAAATCAGGGGTGTTTATCCACAGGTATATCGGCGTAGACAATCTCGGGTCCGATTTGAGTTTTAGCTTGGGCCAGGAGAACTCCACTAGGGCCATAAATGCTACTGTAGCCATACCCATTCCAGCCTTCGCCAGACTCAGGTTTATCAATACTCCAGTTTGCACCGAGAACGTACTTGGCTGGGGGGTGCTGTTGAATAAATTCAGGTAGACCATAGGTAAACCAATATCTGTGTGTTATCTGAATGTTAATTTCGGGTTTCTCCAAGTTATAGGTCAACCGTGTGTCCGTGTCAACCCATGCTATAGAATACAGTAGGGCCCACACATCACCTACGTTAGAGTAGCGTTCAAACATGATATGTATGTCGAAGCAGACTGCAAGAGCAACTTTTCCATATTCTGTCTAATGTAAAGTTTAGTTTCGATTAGTATGGGAAGGAAGTTCAGTTGAAACCTCAAAGCAAACATTTTCTGTTCCTCGGGATTGCCATGCAAGGTCAATGTAGGGCCATAAGTTATTCTTTCGGTAATGAGCACAAATAGTCCCTGCTGGGTTTGCAACAACAACCTGCTTCAAATTGGTATCACATAAATATATTAAACAGAAACCAACAGTGTTATAAAACAGAAACTTTGCAGTTGAGAGAGGTGGGGGTACAACTTTCTCGCAAAAGGGAATAGTGAGGTAAATCTAATATTTGTGACTTTTTACGATTACTATACTATGCAACCTGAAGTTCTCTGGCAAGAGCACAAAATCGATTTGTAGTCTTTCCTGGGACAGGTTCTGCAAACTCGGTAGGATCAACTCCCTCAAATGTGGAATTGGTTCTATCATTTCCCATTGAGAATATCAACACAAATCGAAGCTATAATAACGTTGGACTGCGGTTCAAAGGTTTCCCTGGAACGTGCCATGATTTTTTCAAGTCCTGCGACAGGTATCCCTTTTGCTTTTTAAAAAGAAAAAAAGGAAAAAAAGAGAAAAAACCAAAACAAAAGAACGAATAGAGTAACAGTAATAAGTAGCAACAACACATACGGTAAGGCACATCTCGGGCAGTACGACGATCTTGGCGCCGTTGGCGGCAGCGATGCGGACCTGGGCCTCGAATTTGTCGCAGTTGTGGTCGGTGGCCTGGAGATCCGAGCTCTCCTGCACACACGCCACTTTGACACTACTTCCCGGCTCAACCGGCACCACTTGTGTCGTTTCAGCGGACATCGATGGGGAAAAAAAACTTTCTGCTGGTAGAAGTTTGGCTTGGTAGTGACTGCCTTGGTTGTCATCAATAGGCCCACAGTTGATGTGTTGCACCCGGTGCCAGAGGATGACTTGGGGTACTCAGTAACCTTTTTTGGAGCAGCGGTTTTTCTCCTAACTAGCGGTCAACTGCGAAAAGATTCCTCATCATGCCGTTGGTTTGAAGAAAAATCCAACACCAAAAAAAACCAACCCAACAAGAATGGCCGCTACCACCACGCCAGCAGTAACCAAAGGAACAGTCACCCTCAATTGTTGTATCGCCAAAGCCTCTGATTTGGTTATCAGGGACGATTGTAACGACCCAATGGTTGTTTTCAGGGTACCGTTTCTCCCTTCTTCGAGGGGAAAAAAAAAATTTGGGGCCGCAGGGCTTAGGCAGCTGGCACATGTCAAACATTACTTTAGGCTAAAATTACAAATTTAAATAAAGGTGGATACGGAGGATGAGCAAAGAACACCTGTGGTGCACAATACGTCAGATCCGGTATGGAACTTGGCGTTCAGCAAGCAGTGTAAGACTTCATCTGTGATCTGTTTCTCTGTAATCTTCCTCCCAGTTTGTTTTTCTTTTGTAACACCAAGGTAATTCCAAGGTTTGGGATTTCAATGTGTCGGCGAGCAACAACTTCCTGGGGTCTTGTTCCGTATGTCCAATCATTACTCACCGGGGAGCCTGACAGAGGTTCTTTTTAATTAGATACCACTATCAGAAGTGACAAATACGCCCACTGAACATGTACTTGTATTGGAAGGGGTGGAAAAAGGCACTCTCACAGTGACCGTGTCATTCTCGTAGGCTCTTTTCGGTCCTTCCGTTATAACAATGTGCAAGAGGATGGGTTGCCGCCATTACCAAGCCTAGAACTGGACCCCGCCTTATGGCAATGACTCCTACTCACACCGCAGCAATTGCACCACCAGTGGTCGCCACTCCTCCACAAGTCGTGGCAACAGCAGTTTCACCTTATCCCATGAAATTTGATCACGTGGCTGTAGTCAGTCCTCTGGTTGGCACTTAGCACTTTCTTTTGTATAACTTCTCAAATAGGCAGAACCACTCCGGCTCTTCTTCTCTGCTGGTGTTACTCAGATTAAATTCTTGGCGGAAGACAAGAGTATGATCCTATTGTGGCTTTTCTATTTTAATGGTTTTCCCTTAGAAAGCAAAATCTATCTTGTCAAGACTAGAGGAAATCTGCATAATGTCGTTGTTGATCTTATTGATGCCAAAACGAAGACCGCACTCATTTCTACGGAATCTGTGCGTTTTCGTTGTAGCAAAACATTCTCACATATTCTTGGGTGGGGAAAACAACAAACAGGAGGAAGGCGGTGGCGCAACATCTGTGTCCATGACGATTGTGAGAAATGGCAAAGAACTAGGAAGAGCCCACTTTGGTAAAGGCCAGGGTGGAAAGGGAAAGATTACTCTTAACAACGGGGACAAAGTCCGGATGCAGGGCCAATTCTTTGACTCCGAATTCAAATGTATGTTCTTTCTCCACTGCAGCATTACTGATCTTCATTATTAAGTTGTGACCAAACCAGCCGGGGCACTGATTGCCACATTTTCACGGCCAAAGCAGTTCTCTCTAGATACCAATATTGTGATCCCAGCCAACGTTGATGCAGCCCTAATCATGGTCTGCTACGTTGGTCTTGTGCTCCTCGACAAGAGGAGACACCACATCGCACACCAGAAGAACTTCCACGGGCACTGAGCACTGCAGTTTCGACAACACCTAATTTAAACAAAATGGGCACGTCTGCCCATTCTTTGGTTCTCTAATAAATTAAATTCCCACAAACTGTTGTCTCCATGTTTGACTGCCAAGCTGTCGTCATTCACTCCATTGTTGCCTTATTCCTAACCCCAAGGATTCCCGTAATTCCATCACCAGAAACCAAGTTGATGTCGCTGGGTGGCTACGGTGCTGCGTTTGCGAACTCGTTCGGGTCTACGTCGTCGGCGCCGCCCTCGGCGTCGTCGTCATGCGGTGTCGTCGCTCCGGGGGGCTCTTTCGGTGGTGCCTCGTCGTACCGGCACGCGACCACCACGGCGACTACGTCTACGATGCACTACGGCGGCGGTGGGGGCGGGGGAGGAGGCGGAGGCGGCGCGATGTCCTCCTCCACGTCGTCCTCGTCGTCGTCCTCGGGGCATCATCACTCCACTGTGATGCTCTCTGCTCCTCCTGGTTTGTTTGTGTTTTTTTTTTTTTTTTTTTTTTTTTTTTTTTTTTTTTTTGTTTTAATCTCGATGTTTCTGAGATAGATACATGAATATATTGTTTTGTGTAATGCATATTGGTGCTTACATTATGGGTGAAGATACTCCGCCGAAGTACTCCCCTCCGTGTGATAATATTTCTCAGAAGTATCGAGTTATATTTGACGTTGGTGAGGGTACATATGGGGTGGTATCCAAGGCTGAAGATAAAATAACTGGAGCTTTTGTTGCAATCAAGAAATTCAAAGCCACGAAAGATGGTGAGGGTATATCACTAACTGCTTGTAGAGAGATTGGCGTATGTACTGTCTGTTATGTTCATATGTGATCCTGACTGCTTATTCAAGTTGCTAAGGGAACTGAATCACGAGAATATTGTGAGACTAACCGAGGTAGTTCTTACTAGTACAGTCCGTGATAGAGCACTTTACCTTGTTTTTGAATATGCCGAGTATGACCTATGGGTACGTGACTTTGGTTGTGGCTGATGATATTTAATTGGCATGTTCAAGGGAATAATTAGGCATCACAGGGAACGTGACATTCCCTTATCAGCACAAGTGATTAAAAGTGTAATGTGGCAAATGTTAAATGGAATCAATTATCTGCACTTAAATTGGATCATTCACCGGTAACATCGGCAGTTCATGCCCAATTCTAATTCCTTGTAGAGATCTGAAACCAAGCAGTATTGTGCAACTTAAAAAAAACCTCCCATGCTGACTTACATAGATATTCTGGTTATGGGACCTGGTTTAGATCAAGGGCGTGTAAAAATAGGTGACTTCGGTCTTGCAAGGGTTTATCAGGACCCACTCAAAATTTTGAATGATAATGGTACAACCTTCAGTTTCTATGTTTACATAATATCCACTCTCCTTTTTTCGATTTGTCAAGGGGTTGTGGTTACCATTTGGTACCGGGCACCAGAACTGCTCTTCCAATCCAAACATTATACACCTGCTGTAGGTAAGCGAACTTGATATGAACCCTTTTTCTTTTTCTGACACAAACAGATATATGGGCTATTGGTTGTATATTTGCTGAGCTTGTGAACTTGAGGCCAATCTTCCAAGGTAAAGAAAAAGATCAACTTAATCCAAGTCTATTCCAAGAAGACCAGGTACTTTTTCTTTTCTTTTGTTTTAGCTTCTGACAGAAATTTTCCTGTTTGCATTTAGGTGGACAAGATATTCAAAGTCCTAGGAATGCCGGATGTTGTTCAATACCCCTTACTACAAATGATGCCCAGATATCGCGAATACGACTGGGCCAAGTGCGTTCAGTGATGAGTTTTTTTTAATTTCCCTCCACCTTATTTTTCTCACTAGGAATAATTTCCAACCCACACTTGCTAAAGTGATGACTCCACGAATGCTTGTGGGCACACCCGACTTTGAATTGCTTGGGAGGTTGTTTGACTACAACCCAATGACTAGAATAACAGCAGCCGATGCGCTTGATCACCAATACTTCCAAGTACTCCCGAAGCCAATTGCCAAGTGTGCAAACAAAACAAATACTAAATTCCATAAGCTAACTAGCCTCCAAATAGCATTTTTGGCCCATCACCAGTTCAATATGCCCCACGAGCAGCACTTCATCCCCAAAATACCTCTGCTGCACCACAATCTAAGAGAAGATAATAATGTTTTGTACAGTGTGAAAAAATAGAATAGTTCTGTGACGAAAACCAAGAAACAAAATGCAAACATTTTATTCCCTTGTGAAGGATGAGGTGATAGTAAAACTAAGGTGGAGGACTAGAGACACAAAGTGGGAAGACGGGGGGTCTCAACAGGATACTCAAGGTTGTTGAGGTTGCTGTGGTGGTCTTGGCCATGGGGGATTCATGCCAGGTGGTGGCATCAAACCCATTCCAGGTGGGGGCATCATTCCGGGTGGCGGCATCACTCCAGGTGGCATCATCCCAGGGGGCATCATTCCGGGTGGCGGCATCATACCTTGGGTCTGTGAATTCGAGTTGAGAAGTATCAAAGGGCGTTTACCAGGCGGAAACATCATCCCGGGTGGCATTGAGGGGTGCAACATTCCGGGTGGCTGCCCAGGGGTACCAGGCGGAGTAGGCCCACCTAAAGGTAAAGTTAATAATAGCAAGCTCACACATTAAGGTAAGGAAAAAAATAAAACCTGGTCGGAAGCCTGGAACAGACATTGGAGGAAGCACTGAAAAGGAGAGAATTAGGAACAAGGGAAGAAAAAAGTGGTCGTTACTTGGAGGCATTAGACTAGTAGGAGGAAAGTAAGGAATTCCAGCAGCTAATGCAGCTAGTTCCAAGGTGAGCTTAATTTGCCAACAAAATGCCAAAAGAAAGGAAAGGAAAGGAAAAAAGACAATACCAGCACGAGATTCGTATTCTTTGACTTTCATGTCAATGTAAGTTTGTGTCTGATTCTCCTCAAATTGTGCGTAGTACATCCTTACCGCCTGTTTGTGTTTCCACCCATCGTTGTGTGATTTTCGAACAGACGGGGAGTCATGGGTCAAGAAAATGTCGCAATAATCACAGTAATACCTATTTAAAGGGGGGGGGAAAAAAGTGTGCGGCAGAAGATATTTAAAACGGGTAATTTTATATTATCAAATAAAAAAAATGCGAACACGTACACTTTGTTGTCAACATATCAAAACAAAACTACTTCACTTTAGCACCAAACAAAATTTTCGAAAAGAAGGGAGGTATCGCATACTTCGGCATCACCCTCTATTTTTTTTTATCTGTTCTTTGTTTTCAGGCCAAACACCAAAAAAGAACTTTAGAATTTTCTATTAATGTGATTCTGATGCCTGTGGTGAGGTAATAGTCGCACCAGTAGCTTCTTCTTCTTCGTGTTGTTCATGCAGTGCTGTCAGTGCTTCTCGAGTGAGGGAGTGGGTTGGGAATGTAGCCGATAGTGCGGCGCTGCACCTCTGCCTCACGCTGTGAAGGGCCTCTTCTTTGCTGGCCGCCGATGGCGGTGTGCCGTTGTGCTCGTCCGCGTCGTCGTGGGGAAGGCTCGCCATCCTCTGCCGCGCTTGCTCGTTGTCTCTATCTTCGTCAGAGTCGTCATCATCCTCCTCCTCGTCTGAATCTTCCTCCTTCTCCTCTGGTTCCTCTTCCACTTCTTCTTCTTCTTCTTCCTCGTCTTCGTCTTCCTCCTCTGAGGGAGCTTCAGTTGTTCGCATAGATTATTATTCAACTGAATATAATTAATAGTATGATACCTGTGCGGTCAGATGTTTCGGAAGTAGGAGGTGCCGCTGCACTGGAGGTAGTGGATGTTGTGACCTCTGATTCTGGTGGTGTATCGTCATCTGAATTGACATCTATTCATTGCTAAGTAATGAACACAAAGAGGCAGAGAGAAATGCCCACCATCAACATCAAGACCAAGTTCCATTACTTTAACCAGCTCTGGCACAGCACGTTCATCACCCAATAGAGACAAGCTTTCAACAATTCCTGTGATTATATTAACTTTAAATATTTGTTATCGGCTCTAATTTCTACCCATGCTGTTATCTTCTAAGTCCTGTTTCAAGAAAGACATACAGATGTCGTAGCACCGAGGATCTTTATTTGCAGCCATTACGTGGCAAGTATTCTGCAAAGTGTTACACTTTCTGCCTGCCAACTGGATTTACCTTGATTGTGCATGTGCATTGATGGAAGTGGATTAGATTATCAAGCAAAGAAAACGCATAAGAGTTCACATCCACTGTTTTTGCCTGGAGTATCTCATACGCAGCATCCTACAGTGCCTAAGACATTTCTTTAAGAAGCAATAGGCAGAAGACCTCTGCTGGTCCGTGAAAGAAGTGATTCCAACAGAAGGCAAGAACTATTTCGGTTGCTGTATCAGAAGGATCATCAGCAAGACTCTTGAGAGTTTGGATGACATGAAGGCTAGGATCATCAGGGTTGGTTGGAAGTGTAGGAGGTTGTTCTGAAGATGTTGGTGTGGGGATTAAAACTTTGACTAAGTCTGAGTATGCACGTGACCACACTGATCTTCTACAAAACTCAGGGAAGAACGCGTAGAATTTTGAGTAGTCCTTATATAATGTTACTTTGTCAACCTGGTCTTTTTGAGTGTTACTTTATATCCCCTGAGTACAATTGATACAAACCTTCTAAGGAATACAAGTCTGCTAGCATTTCATAGGCATCTTTTGCCCTTGGGTCCAATTCCAAAGCTTCTTCGAGCAAGGGAATTGACTGAAGCAAGGCATCATCACCTCCCTTGGCAAGGTAGCAGCTCGCTTTGTTGATGGCCCACTTGGAGTCTCTGAATAGCTTCCAGGGTGGAGCACAGTTTAGATGGAAAAAGTAATGAAGAGAAAGAACCTTTCTGCCACTTTCGTAGCACTTAATAGCTAGATCCCATTCCTTTAATTCAACAAAACAAACAGCCTGTTTGTCCAAAAATGGACTGGAGTCTTTTGGGGGTACAATTGAAGAAGCAATGCCATAGTATTCGGCAGCTTCTCTTTTTAAAATAAAAGTTATGAAACCTAGTTAAAAGCAATTAACAGCACACTTCAATTTGGAATTTCTCCAGGTGTTCTCTTCGGTTGCAGATGCTGTTACAGGGTCACCACGCCTCATTCCATCCATTGTGATCAACGTGCCACTTCCTTGCTCACTTGAGGGAGGAGTCAAGGTAAGATGAGAGAAGAAGTGGAAGTGAAACTATGACGGAGAGCTCTCACATCCACTATCAATCAAATGGAAAATACCCTTGGAGAAGCCTTGTAGAAGCTACAAACTTGCACATCAGCAGCACCTCACGACCCTGAGACAGAATATATTTTCATTATTGGGAATAGCTTACTATACAGCACCACACCTTTCTGACACAGCGTTCAATTCCTACTTTCCAAATGCTGCAAGCTCGTTCTACCTGACCCATCTGTTGATAGAACTCCCCCAGTACCAAATACCCCGCTGTGACACACACGTGAGAAATAAATAAATAAATAAATAATAAAAAATGTACAGAAGGGGAACGGGGCATTCAAGCACACATACGTGGATAATCAGGGTAATCTGATATGACGCCGCACAAAGTAGCAACAGCCTTCTTGTACTTGTCATTGCCAAACAGCTTCATTGCGGTCTTGACGACTTCCTTTGCGGCCACCCACGCGACCCCCGTCTCGGCTCCCGCGCCGCCTTCTTCGTCCAGGTGCAGCAGCTCCGCGATCCGCCGCAGCGCCTCGTTGCGTATTTCCGCGCTGCCGTCGCCGCCGCTGCCGCCAGTGGGGGAGACACTTCCCGCACCTGTTACCGTTGCGGTTGTTGCGGTGCTCGACGTGGTTGATGTCGTCGCTGTGGTCGTGGGGATCGTGGCTGCAGCACTACCAGTGGCGGTTGGGGGGTCTGCGTGTGTGCTGCTGGGCGCAGAAGTGCCTCGCGTCGTTCTCTCGTACATGTTTCTTGTGTGTTCGGATTCGATCAGACAAAACAAGTTCTAAGTCTCTGAAGGCTCCAGATCATTGATTCTGGGCAGTCACCTGGGCAGCTGTTTAAACCCGGTCAGAAAATCCACCTAAAAAAAAGGACTGCTCCCAGGCCTGATACCCATTGCCCACAGGGGGAAAAAAACTCTGAGAAGTGTCTTGTCCGGACAAGGCATCTGTCCAATAGACTTACCAATAGAAAGCTCAACCTAAAAGTCTAAGTCCGGAACTGAGCCTCAGGCTAGATCTGTTCGGTGGGTGGTGAAGTGGGGCATTGTATTCGCATCCCAAAGCGGAGCTGTTTGCCCCCATCACCGGTGATGCCGGATTTCTCACCTTAAGAGGAAAAAAAAAAGGTCTGCTTCCTCTACAATCACAGTCCAGCTTGAGACTTGAGGAGCTGGGAGGCGCAATGAATGGGATGAGAGTGCACGTGCATCTGAACGCAGAGGGCTTGGGTGCTTCACTTCCTCCGGCTACTGAGTGATTGGGTGCTTGTATCTGGTGGAGCCTGTATTTCAACCTGGGTTGTGGAGGTGGAGGCAGGACTGATGGGAGAACCACAATGTCTGTAAGGCCTCCCGGTGATGGCAAGTTGGTTGAAAAATTCTGAGTTGGTTTAACAATTTTGTGCTTTGTTTTCCGGAGTCAGTTTTTCGCTGTTGTGAGTCTGCCATTTTACGAACCTGCTCTACCTCTTTCTTAAGAAAAGCGATGTGCGACAACCGCAACAACCACGTAGGACCGTTGTTCCCCGCTGCCATGTTGCCGAATCTTCGAAACATGGACAGGGGTGAGGCGGACCACCATTTTGATTTTGCTGTGCCGGACTTTTTGCGCCCACCAAGGCTGTGGGACGCCACTCTTCAACACTACGTTCAGAACGACGCTGAAAGGTTGTACAGATGGGACAGAAGGCGCCCTGATGTTGTATTTCAACATGGGCTAGCACCACGTGTGACGGATGAAACACCGGCACCAGCTGCTTATGATTTAAGGACTTATGTGAACTCGAATGCTCCATCAGTGTTTGTTGGCACAACGAGGTATGAAACATACCCTGGAGGGAGGAGGCAGTTGTGTCTGTTTTTGAGGTTAATGCGTATATGTTAGATGCTACAGGAATGACCATGGCATTATCTGCTTTTGGATGCCACGAGATCGAGCGGATGTATTTCTGTATGAAATATTTGCTCCAGGGGGCATTGATGTGAATGGAGTGCTGGGTCAGCATCAATATGAGAACCAAAGGGAGATTGTTTTTGCTGGGGGCATTGAGCGGGAGTATATACGTTCAGCTCGTGAGTATGATGCAAATCGTCGAATTACTCGTGTCTGGCTGAATCCAAACTTCCATCCAAATGTAGGTGTGACTTATTGCAAATCAACATAAATAACTATTCTTAGGTCCCTCTTGATTCGCTTCCACTACTCAGAACTAGTGCTAACATTACAACTAGTGAATGGCAGCCCCCAAGAGACAATGCTCGTTTGGGTCTGCGTGACCAGATCTATGACTTTAGCGACTTTGAGGAATTCATGCACTCCCCAGCTGGTGATGGCTGTGCAGATCCATTTGAATGCAGTGATAGTTATGAGGTCACTGCTGTAGACCGATGCCAACACAAAAAAATTGCTGTTATTTTCTGCAACCGGTGGGGTGGTGATATAACCAACATCAGTCTAGTCTTCACGCCAGGTACAAATGCCCTTCCTGTCTGTGCCTACCACTTTCCTTCTCTTGCGGTTTGGCCCCCTCGTACAAGAAGGTACTAACATACAACTAGGAGAATGAAAAGACAATGGAGCTTCTTCGGTATTATGCTATTGGTGTAGGCTCAGGTTCGTGGGACTACTGGTATGTCACTTTTGACAGTGAGGGGATGCGCTGGCAAACCAACAAACGAAACTTCGCCTGCTCGATCACAAGTGCTTGTGATGGCAGGTTTGGGATACCTAAGAGGCTTTTTAGCCCTCTAACTCCATTTCCCCTTCTCTTCCCCTACCATTCAGGCCTTTGTGGTTTTGGGTCTGCCGCAGTGGTGGCAGTGCATATTGCGAGACTGGATTCCCATTTTCTGGGTTCACTCCCCCTCCTTCCTCTGACCCTAACAGCAACAACTAAACCTGTTATCAAGGGTTGAGCTACATAAGGATTACTGACGTGACATACAAAGAAGTCGGTGTAATTTTCTGCAATAAGTGGGGTGACGATATCTGCAATATCAGCTTGGTCTTTACGGCTGGAAATGGTAGCACTCCAATTTGTGCATACCATGTTCCCCATCTTATGGTGTGACTGTCCCGCAAACACCAAATTTTTAACGGTTTGTAGGATGGCAAAAATACTGAACAGCTTGTCCGGTACTATGCCACTGGAGTAGGTTCAGGTTGCTGGGACTACTGGTATGTCAGTTTTGAAAGTGAAGGGAAGCAGTGGCAAACCAACAAACGCAACTTTGGTTGTTCAATCACAAGTAGCTATGAGCAGGACAGAAGGTTGAGTAAAAAAAACCAAAATTACTGGCAAACTCTTACTTTCCCCCACAGGCCTTTGTGGTTTTGGGTCTGCCGCAGTGGTGACAATGCATATTGTGAGACTGGGTTCCCATTTTCTGGGTTCACTCCCCCTCCTTCCTCTGACCCTAACAGCAACAACTACACCTGTTATCAAGGGTTGATGAGGTGTTAAAGTCTGGGTGTCTTTTCTAAATTTTTTCCATTGGAAAATCGCCAATATCTGCACCCACTCCATCCTCCAATACCAATGCCGATTCGAAGTTTTCTCCCCAACAGACTCTGGAAACCATACATGACCAAGATCTTCCGATTAGACTTCCCAGCTGCAGTGGCAACAAAGTGCACCTGTTTGTACAAGTGTGGATGTATTTGTTGCAGGTGTGAATGTGCCATTGTTTTACATCCGGAAGTACATGTTCCAAGCACTGTTGTGATTGGCTGGTTGCTAACTTCTGTAGAAGACCCATTCCCTATTGTTTTGATTCCCCATGCTGTTTCTGTGAGTCCACTTTTGGAGATTGTTGCTACATCTGATTCCATTGACATAGCTACCCTGATGTTGCAGGTCTGTTTTGGTTATTGCCTGCTGGTTCAAGTGGGCCATTGGTCTGGCTCCATTTTTGTAAGAGGAGATAGAAATGGGATAGTTCTCTTTAGTTTTAGAAAAAAAAGAAAGGATCTACTGATGAAACTGGCACAGAAGACATAGTTCCATTTATATTTTCCCAACCACTATGTAGAGGAACCTCTCGTTGTTGGGACTCCCATACATTTGCCCCTCTCATAGCACTCCTTGACAGAGCACCAACCAATAGTGGCACCGTGCTCCCCCTTTAACAGGGGTCTCATTAATGCCCAGGTCTAGTGCCGAAACAGTTGACGGCTATCCTTTGGAGAGTTGTTATTTAGCAGAGCCGTAAAGCACTTTGGTTACACATTTGCCAATATATTTCAAATATTTCCGTAAGTAACAATGTGGGGTGCTTCTACTTGTACATTGTATGAGGTGTTGCCTGAAGAATGGAAACAGGATGCATCTATTCAACTTGAACCTGGTTGAATACACAATGTGTGTGACACATAAATTTCGATTGATTTCTCTGCTCTCATTCTAACTAATTGTTCCATACCCAACCAGGCCCTGTTGAGTCTGATCCCAGATTGCATAACTGGTTCGTGATTGATTTCCGATGCACTGCTCCCCCTGAAGGCCTTTCCGACGACGAGCACACCACCTTTGTTTGGTTCGCACCTGACTTTTTAGCTGCCCATGTTCTGCTGTGGTTGTTCTCCACCCACAGACATTGCCAATTGTCGGGGTGGAAATTACATTCTCTTTCCTGGACAAAAGAGAACCATGCACTTGGAATGGGAAAAAACCCAAATTGACTCTGTTTTATTTTCTCCAAGTGACTCTCACAAACATGATATTTGTCAGTTGTCCGGCATTATTCAGGGAGTTGAGGGGAGGAATTTCTTGGTGATAAGGAAATTGATTGCTTTCATGATGACCTCTGGACAAAATGCCTGTTCTTCATTGGGCCAAGCCAAGCCAATTTGCTTAAGGGCAGCCAGAGTGCCAGACCCAGGCGGTATTGTCCCTTGTCCCTCAGGTGAAAAGTGATAGTTGGATAGCAGGTGCTTCACCTAGGTTGTTTGTTGTCAGTACTTGTGAAGACAAATTTGTAATTCCATACGGAAAAAGTGGGACTCTCTGGCGTGATTGCTGCAGTGACTCTTGTCCTCCATTCAGAGGGAGAACATACATCCAATGTGTAGCCGGCAGAAACCAGAACTTTGCCAACATGTGATAGAAGCGGTCCACTGCCTCCAAGGTGGTGGACACCATGAGTTGCAGCACAGCAGGGAGCCCGGCTGAGAGAAACAATGGCTGAGGCTACAAAATCCACGGGAATCCAGCGGAGCTTTGTTTCCGGATCAGCAACAATGCCTCGTGCGGCTACGCAGGCATGCAGTATGAGTGTGGTGAAGTCGAGTGTGTTGCACCAGCCGGTCTGTGTATGGGCACTGACAGCTGATGGCCTAAATGCACGTGCATCTACTCCAAGAATTTCACGTGCGTGGCACAGTAGGCGCTCGGCCACGGCTTTGGATTGTCCATAGCCCCCCTTTAACCCCATCGTATGGGAATCAAGCTTGAGCCACTGTTCACGGCATTGAAGTGCTTCTTCGTCGGGAGTGGAACTACTTGAGGAAGACACAATAGGTGGAAGTGCACCTACAGATGATACATAGGCGAGAGTTGTACCACGACCCGCTAGAACTGCCAATTTGATGGCAGTAACTGTTCCGCCTACATTGGCAGGTTTCAGAGCGGAATAGGGCATTGTCATATTCACTCGAGCACCACTACAATGAAAGTTTGTAAACAACATTACAACGAAAGGTGGTACCTGTGATATATAGCAATCAAGTTTTTCGACAAAAGTTGGAACTGTTCAGGTGATAATCCATAATTTTCCTTTGATAAATCTCCAAGAACCACATGTAACCGAGTGGCATAATCGTCACGCCAAAGGCCGGCATCCTTTATTCCATCACACAATCTACTCATTGCTGCAGTTTCATTTTGATCTCGCATCAAACAATGCACGGAAACTGTGGGTGGATATTGCGCCAAAATTTCAGATACCAGAACAGGACCCAGGAACCCTGTGCACCCAGTCACAAATACACTGCCGCCATCGCGGTTGCCACTGGGGGCCACGTGTGTGTCACTCAAATTTGTATTAAGCCCATAGCTCTGCAAGTTCCATTCCGCAGCCCAGTTAACTTCAACACTCCCACCGTACTGCTCAGAAGCCACCACTGATCCGCTCTTTGTTTGCTCAAGCATTCTTGAGAGGTGTGACAAGGGATACTCAAATACAATCTGTGGAGCCACTGACAACCCCTCCTGAGCAAGGGTGTTTACCAGACGTGCCGCTGATAGTGAATCTCCTCCTATCTCAGTAAAAGTTGCTGAAGGGCTGATGGAGACACCTGGTGGAAGCACACTTCGGATAATTCGCTCAAAGTTGGCCGAAACGGTCTCCCCCCTGTCCTCATCAAGGACAGTACTGGAAGCCGAAGTTGAAGTTGAGCTGGATGATAGCTTTGCATACAAGCCTTCTACAATGCCTTTATAATGGCCACATAAAACCTGGCGTCTCTTTTTCTCTGTGGATGTTAATAGTCCGTTCTCTGGAGTCCACTCTACTCTTTCCAAGTGCACAGCAGCTGGGATCTCAATGGGGCGCAACTTACAATGCTTGGCCCAAAAGCGGATCTCTCGTAAGATGGTTGTTTCACATGCTGTCATCCCAGACTCATCGGCGGGCTTCAAACCCCAAAATTGGGTAAAAAGTGGTGTTGGCACTACTACAGCAATAGCTACGGGTTGCGCCGGACTTCCAGTCACCAATGCTTGCTTAATGTACGGGCATTTTTCTAAAACTGCCTCTATTTTGGCTGGTGCTAGCCACTCTGTTTCCGATTAGAGACTTAGTGGAATAAGTGAAATCGTTCTTACCTCCTTGTGCAAGCTTGAACACATTAGAACACCTATCAATAACCCGCACACGAGTGGTGCCGCTTTGTCTGCATATTTCCCCAACATCACCCGTCCTGTAGTATCGTTTTCCATTTATTTGTACGAAAGCAGCAGCTGTCAATTCCTCATCTCCCCAGTACCCTGGTATAAGCCTTGGGCTCTTTTTACAGCACAATCAGTTCTGCATTTAACGAAGATAATTTAGGTCTTTACGTACTGCAACACAGATCTCTCCTTGTGGAGGATCGCCATCGGCGTAATAGCCCATCTCTGGATGGCTCAGTAATTGGACATCAACACCTGCATAGACTACTCCATCACGGGAAATCCCGCCAGTCTCCCTACTTCCATATAGGTCCACAATATAGAGAGACAGCCACCTCCTGGCAAACTCAATGACTTGGTTGGAAATTGGGGCACCACCACTTGTGGCAACACTGAGCCTGTTCCCAAGTTGTGCTCGCATTTGCTTGGCCACGTTCTCTTCAACGAGTTCTTGCTGTTTCTTCTTGTCGATAGTGCTGTCACTCAGCACATTTTTCATTTCTTCTGCCACTCTGGCACAGAACTCTGTATGTAAGGAGTTCCAAAGAACAGGTGATGCTCCCACATGTGTAGGGCGTGCAATTTTGAAGTCATCCATGAGTGTTGCCAGTGAGTGTGCAAAGGCACGGCACCCGCCACACTGCATTGTGGATAGCACTGAGAGAAGAAACGAGGGATCAAATGGCTTTTTGCGTGGATTAGTTATTTTACTTGAAAGAAAAATGCTTCACCTGAAAATCAAGGCGAATATACGGCTGCACAACAGATACACCCTCACTTGGTAGAAGAAGTTCTTCGTTGAACATTGCTCCTTTTGGTCTGTGAAGTGGTAAACAACTGAGGAGTAGATTGAGGAAGGAAAAACCTGCCAGTGCTACCACTCGTGAACAGTACCGCCGTTATCTCACTTAGTGGGAGGCGAGGTGGGTGCAATATCTTTGACTGGAAAAATTCATGCCCTGGACCTTGACGGTGCACTTGACCAACTTCCATCAACTTTGTTCGTGTATCAAAGAAGGCAAACTGGGGTGAGGCAATAGGTGCCGTTGGGGCTGTGGTGGAAGAATGGGGCATTATAATAATTGCCTTTGGCGTAACTGAAGTAGATGCTAGTATTTCACTAAGTTTAGGCCAGTATTCAGGTGAAACAAAGCACGCTGCTGGCTTGGTTTTTGCACAAATATGAGTCAAAGAATCGGCATCTAGTGCACCATGAACGGGAACTACAATACATTCTAAGACTACTGAAGCCAGTAGAGGGGCAACATAGGTGTGATCAATGTCACAGCAAAACAATACTACATTGCGAGCCTCGACACCAACAGACTGCAAGCCACATGCAACATTGTAGCAATCCTCAGCGACTTGTGCATAGCTCTGCCACTCATGTTCTTTCTGGGACGCGGTTGCACGGAAACCCAAGAAGTCACGTTTGGGAAACCGGCGGAATGCATCAACAATCAACTGTGCACTGCAAGCTCCTTGAGCAAATTCCGCTTCGTGGACAGCTTCTGGTCTAAGGCTATGAGGGTGCAGATTTCCCAAAGACGTGGCGGCAGCATAGCACTTGGTACAGCAGCACCAGGGCTTTGGGCAATCAGCACAACTCCACCTGCTCTCACCAGGTGTTATAAGTACATTACAGACATCACATTGGAAGATGTGCATAGAAGCAACCCCGCTGGCAGCTTGTTGCATACAACTGAAGCTTCCAAAGCTTCCAGCAACAGGATTGTTCCAACTACCCCGGAACCAGACACTCTTATCCTCAGCCTGTTCTATCTGATTGAAAGTTAATCGTGCCAAAAGCAAAAACAAAGGGAAAGGTACTTTTCCCGTGTACTCCACAGTATACCCAGCAGACTTGTCCTCGTACTCCTTTATGAGACACACCGTAGATGTCTGCCTGTCGAAAGTCCCAATCAGCGAGAAAAATAGCAAAGGCTGGTTCGGCACATCAGCAGCATCATCAAAGAATCCACAGCCAAACACCAGCCCCCCAGGGCCAGAAGAGCCGCCACTGCTACTGCTACTGCTACTGCCCCCTCGTGCCCTCTCCCGCAATTGTGGGACGGAGAGCGCGGCCCTGTCGTCCACGATGCTCAGCGACCAGCGAATTGGGTTCGTGGCGATGAAGAACGCCTCCAAGGACGGGTCCGGAGCAGCCTGCCCCAGCCACAGCCCCGAGAAGTGCCGCTTCTCCGCCGCGTCCCCAGTAGCCTGCTGCTCCCCCTCCTCCGCTCCCTCGCCCTCTCCCTTCCTCCTCTTCTCGCCTTCTTCCTCCTTCCTCATCGCGAAGACGCCTGCAGTTACAACAGCAGCAGCAGCAGCAGCACTCGGGTCCGCCGCGGCGGCGGCGCCCTCGGAGGCCGCGGGGCCCCCTGGCGGGACGGCGCGCCACACCCCGGTGAGCTCGATGGCGCCGTCGTCGCCCGCCTGCGCCGTCGCCGACCACGTCCTCACCAGCACGCCGTCGACGTACTCGTCCAGCGGGCCCACCCACCCCGTCGCCTGCTGGCACTTCCCCCTGAGCAGCCCGAACTGCCCGCCTCGCTGCGGGGGAGCGCTCGGGGTCGAGGCCGCCTCCTGGTCCGGAGACGGAGGGGAGGAGGCTGCAGAGGAACAAAGAGAAGAGGACGAGGGCGAGGGCGAGGGGGACGGGGACGAAGAGGGCATGAAAAGGGATGCACCAAAGGCAGCGGGAAAAGTGGGGCTCAGGGTGAGGCATAGGGACCACGTGAGTTCGATGGTGGATATTGGCTCGTTGGTGGTCCTGTCCAGAACTACGGCCTGTCCCACCCACAACCCATGCGACGGTATTCCTTTCTTTTTCATTTTTTGCTGCTTTTTGGTTCGTTGTGCCACTTTTAAACGGCCAAGTGTTCACATCCAAGTGCCCGAATTGGATCTGACTTGAGTAATTGCTGGGAACCTCCACTTCGCACCCACATTGTGTGACACATTGATTCCCCTGCGCAGGTTTTCTGCCAGAAAACCTTCATTCCCATTTTGACCGAAAAAACAAGATCTGATCGTCACGTAATCGTGGCTAACCTTCGAACAGCCGGTGGTTAGATTTGAGCGATCTGCTTAACACACCCAAGATGTGGCGTTTGAGGTGCATTGTTGTGGCGTTAGTGTTTGCTTCTGTGCTCCGTGGGGCGTTGGCCACGTCGAGGCTATCGATCGAAGTGGACCCCGTCACTGTGGACTACACGATCAGAGTGCGTTGTTGTCGGTTTTTTGCCTTACCTTTGTATACTGGAATTAAGAATGAAGAAAAACCCGCAGGTTGATGGTGAGGACTGGTTCCATGGTGGGCCTATTGGCGTGAGGAATAACAGGAAGTGGCACTCCACCCAAGACGATAATTTCCCCCTTACTGGTGTTTCCAGGTTTCGTTCTCTTTTGAGCTTTGCTTTCTTAGTAGCTACTCTTATAAAATTCACCCCTTTCTTTTAGTGGCCAGTCCTCAGATACTTTTGGTATTTATGACTTCACGAATGCAATATATAGGGCCAATGATTTGGAAATGCAAGCCACATTTAAATCGTACTTCTAACTCTGAAGCTATTTTTCTATTCAAACCATTAAGGTACCTGGACACCGAAATGATTGTTTTCGAACAATACTTCCCGAATGGTGCCAACGACACTAGCGCAGGAACAACTGTTGAGCTTGTTTCCTGTTTTCCCTCTTTCATTGACGTCGAAACGGACTTCATGTTCCTTACATATGAACACACATTTGCAGAACCAAACATAGGCTGGTGGGACAAACCAATATTCGAGGTAATGCCTTTAATCAACTTCCGTATTGTTTCATGTAAAACTGGAGGGTGGAGAACAAGGAGGTGTTCCTATGATTATCTATGATGACCAATTGCGCACCTTGGTTTTCTCCCCACTCTCGAATTTTATGGCAGGGACTCAAACAATTTCTGCACACTTTGGAGATATTTTTGCATGTGGAATCCAGGGGAAAGTTAGTTGCATTTCTTTTGCATATTTGTAACCCCTCTTTCACAAGGTTGAAACCTTACCTGTGGGATTCCGGCACACCACAATTCTTTCATTTGGCACTTCTGTAACTAACGCAGTGGCTTCCTGGGGTGGATACCTACTGAAAAGTTCTGGGAAAGTTCCCACATATGAAACGGGTTTGAAGAAGATAGCCTGAAAATAGCCTTTGTAATTTATAAGCAGATTTATCCACCTCAACTCTTGGGTACTACACAGACAAGTATATCTTTTCATTTAGAGGTTTTTCAAACATCTATCTTTAGCGGTGCTTATTATTACTATCTCACCGAGTATGACGAAAATTATGAGGACACCATGATTAATATTGCTCTGTATCAATCATCTGTGCTTCCGGATAACTACTACCAGGTGTTCCCGGCTTCATACTTCTATGTTGTCAACTGAAAATTATTTAGTTAGACTCCTGGTGGTACTATAAAGGTGTGAACAATGGCGTGAAGTTGTGGGAACCTCGCTCTGACATATTCCCAAATGGCATGCAATACCTCGACAGTGAAATGGGCAACCCACCTTATGTTCTCCATAACAGGTCAGCATTAACACTAAACAACAAGTTAATATGGGAACAGGTACTTCAGCCCAGATAACGATTACATAGGGATGAACTTTTCTTTCATCGTTGAGGATTACACTGCACTTCCCCTGGACCGAGATACATTTGACTATATAATGGGCAAGGCAGTCACCTGGGGAATGACTGTGTACGAGAAGTAGTTTTCCATTTTCCGTTGAACACCTGAAGGTATGAGCAAGACTGGCTTGTGACAACATATACCAAGATGGAAGCTACTCGCACATCTGTGGACTTGGCCCGCCAGTGGTTGCTCAATATGGGAAGTGCTGCCTCAGACCTTGGCGTTTTTATTCAAGTATAGCCTCAAGGTTGCGCAACTCACGAAAAATAGTATTGCATGCCGTTACCGAACTTCCTTCTAGAGAGTACTGAAATACCTGCCGTTTCTCAGGCAAGAGCCTCCGATGACTATCAACCCGGAAATAAGCAGTGGCAGGTATTATTCTACTCACCAAGCAATGCCAACAAAATCACAGATTCTTCATTCCAGCATGCTTATTTGGGCTTTAGGGATGGTTCCCTTCAAAGACAACTTCTGGAGTTCTTCCCCTCAAGAGGGTTGCCCGTGAGCTTTTAAGTAGTAAATTACGTCTTAAGTTACCACACATAAGTTACACTGTCTGCAAAGAGCCAAATACAAAACTACAAACTCTTGTCTCTGCGTTATCTGCAGGTCCTGTAGCTATTGGTGATATGGTAAATAATTGGAATGTTTTTTTTCCCAACTGGTCAATTTCAGATTGACGGCTCAGACCAAAATTTAGTGATGCGCACTTGCATGAATGATGGAACTCTTTTGAAACCAGATTTTCCTGCTATACCAATTGACAAGTGGAAAAGAATTAATTGACTAATGTAATGACTTTCCTCCAGGTCTTTCTGGCAGTTCAATTTGAGCATTCCGACAGTCATTCACTTGGGCCAAACAACTTCTACTGTGTCAGGTCTACCAGTTATGTTTCTAATTATTTTTTTGCTCACCACTGGTAGGTATTAGCTGGCATTTCGTTTTCTGTGCAGAGTTACCATATTCAATGGAACTGTATCCACAGGATATTGGCATTGATGCGAAGTCCACAAGTGTAGCTATAGACTACTTTGATAACCCAAATGCTGTGTCAGCATTTTCAAGCTCTTCACCATTGAAACTCTCTGAGCAAGGCTATGTACCTGATCACACCGAAGTGCCTTTCAAGTACTACATAATTGCTCCAGACCTTTCCTCTGGATGGAGCTTCATCGGCGACATGTATGACTTCCAAAAAAAACCCATACAGTAAAAGTAGAAACTAAACAGGACCCAGGAACAAGTTCATCACAGTATCACCAACACGCATCAAAGAGGTTTCCGACAACGGAGAAGTTCTCACAGTTGATGTATATGGCTCTCCAACCGAATCAGTGTCACTGTGGTTTTCCCCACCAACAACAGGCACGAGGTCATTGCTTATTGGGTCCTGTACTGTACCAAAAAGCCAAAACTTCTGTACCGTCACGTGCTTCTGTGAAGTGACTTGTATGTGTTCTACTGAGTGAGGGGAAAAATTCCCAAACCCTACAAAAACATGTATTTTTTTTCCACTATGACTTAACCTCAAGTGAAAGAAAAAGGGTACTGTCTTCCTGGTACTGACTAAAATGAGCAGCCCCACCACCTGATATTCCATCCGAATCGTCAAATGACAGCAGGTATGTGTCGGCAGCAAAGTTAATTGCCTCTACAACAATGTCATCAAACAAGTTGCTGTGCCCAGCGAAATACTGCAGAGTGTTGTAGCTGTTGTAATCAGAGTTGGGAGTGTTGAGGTCATCAGCCGTGTCTCCATTGTTCAGGTCTATCATTTGCACAACGAAGTTGCCGTAAGTGAACTGTGTTGTTCCTGTTTGCTGATCAACAGCAAGGCCAAAACAAATGAGCGAGGAAGCATAGAACCCTATTGGGTCGGGGTCTGATGTATCTGCAAGCCGGATTTTCACTGACAGGGCGTTGTAGTTCTTGTTGTATAGGCAAAATGTGTCAACCGCGGACCGGTTGAAGTATCCTTGCGTGGCTATTGTCATGTAAATAGACTCTCCACTGACAGACATAAGGAACCCCACAGAGTTTCCCCCATTGACTCCATCCTCATCAATAAAGTCATCCAGGAATGTGCCGGCAGAGAAGTCCACAGCATCAAAGATAACCTCGGACATTGCGGACTTTGAGGCTATGTACCTCAACGTATTCACATCGTTATCCTTGGTGTCTGGGGCATACAAATCATCCCCGTTTCCTCCCGAATTCAAGTCCATACCGCGTATCTGCACAGAAAGTACAATACAATGGCAGCCACAAGAGATAGTAAGTCGAACCAAAAGAAAAGCACAGTCAAAAAACGAACGCACTTACCTTTGAGCCGTCGTAATAAACAGTGGCCACAGTAGAAACGGGGTCAACACTTAGTGTGAAAACCAGCTGGGAGCCAGCATACAGGTACTTTGACAACGAGGCACCGTCACTGAGCTGAATCGTGACGGGCAACTGGTTGTAGTCCCTGTTTGACAGCACAAACGTAGTTATATTGAGCGGCACGAACGTCCCTGCTTTAACAAGTGACACCACTAGCAGAACACCCACGAGACACGTCTCTACCCAACACCCCATCTCTTGGAGATTCAAGTAGAAATTCCAGGGCACAATGTCTGCCGTGGTGGGTGGTGCGGGCTCTGATCAAGATCTGTTGCTGAGAATGACCCCCACAGACTCTGAGGGAGTCTACCACGAACATGCCTGTGATCATGCCATCATACGAATCTGTTGTTTGTTATTGATTTGATAACAGAGGGATTCATAATGAACTGAGTAATTATCAAACACGGTTGGGGACTATTCGCCTGGGTATCCCCCCGTTGTATATGTGATCAACAATTTGGTTTTATGCGCGCCATAGTCCCCCACCAACACGCACTTCACACTATCCATTAAACAACACGGAAAAGCAATTCGGCGGAAAAGTGGGACCCATCGAATGGAAAAAAAACCACTGCCGAATCTCGTTGTACGAGCGACCTTTGCAAAGGCTCAACACAGGGGTTTTGGAAAATCAATTTTTATTGTTTAACTTGTGCATTGTTAGTTCGCACTACATCAAGGAACAACCCTGCCTTGCACCTGGGTCTCTCTGTGAAATTGCGTCAATAACAGCTGAAAACTTTGGGAACAAGTCCAGAGGCGTAGAAGCGGAGTTGACTTTGTTGAGAGCTTGGGCCTG
>JAHLWZ010000405.1:998-27887 GCA_020536535.1 Pelomyxa schiedti | reverse complement strand
TGCCTGTGAGAAGAATAAGCCTTAATGAGATTATGAGATTTGGTTTATAAAGGCGTTTGCGCGGCAGGGGAATGCTGTCATTAGTAGAAGGTGTTGATACATTGTGTTGACATAGTAGGTTCTATGGCTGAGAAGCCTGCACAACTCCATCGTTGTCATTACGCCGTGGCCGCGTTTGTACGTCAAGGACCAAGTGATTACCTACGGTGATTTCGACGACTTTGAATAGTTGCTGCAGATAGCAGCCTTGTGATGGTGTGTTGAGGCGACTTGATTCAGTAGCTAGTCACTCCGCAGAGGGACAAGGATGACAAGACAAAAATGTCCTGTTTGAGACTACACTCTTGATCAAATGGGAGTCTCCAAACTGGACCAAGTTCATCCATCACGTGATGGCGAAAAAAAAAACGAAGCCTTTTTACTGTGGTGTCATGCGGGGTGTATTTGAAATCAGTGTACTCAGGAGCGTCCAAGTGCCAAACAGAAGAGTGGGTGTGTGTTTGAATCCAGAACCAGCTTCATCCACTTGGACTGCTCCCTCCCATCGTGGTACTCCTTGTAATACAGCTGCCCCAGTGTCATGATCACCTCGAGCTTGAGTGTGTTTTCGACATCATCGTCAGACATCACGGACTGCAGTGCCAGGTGGAGAAGCCTCGCAGCCTCCTTCACATCCTTCTTCACACCAGTTCCGTCCCAGTAAAGTTGTGCCAGTGTTGCAAAGCCTGATGCCCACATTTCAGCAGGATAACACTCCCCTTCGCCTTTCATCCACTTGTTGGTGAACACTGACTCGGCCACAGACATGATGCGCAGGCCCTCTTTGACATTGCGGAGGTGCTCAGGCCCTGTGAGATACACTTGTGAAAGGAGTACGTCAGCGTCGAAGAATCCCTGTGCCGCAGCCAACTTGAGAAGCCTCACAGCCTCTGGGGGGTCTTTCTTCCTCAGTTTCATAGCAGCCTCCACTTGCGCCACAGGGTCCCCTTTCTCAGCAGCAATCCTCAGCAGTCTCATGCCCTCAGTTTTAGTCAATGGTGCATTGTCGTCGTTAACTGGGTGCTTCTCCCCATTCAGGAACATCATTCCAAGTTCCCTCTGGGCAGCACAGTAACCAAGTGAGGCCGCGTACTTGAGGTTTTTAAACCCACCAATGACTGTAAGCACATGTGGATCAAGCAGACGTGCAGCTATTTTCCCGTTGGAACAGCTTCTGTCCGCACTGGTGAAGGAAAACTTGCCGTAGGATCCACTCAGCACAATTGCTAATAAGAAGTGGCAGAGCGCCCTCACTTTCTCCAGGGAACTGTTGCACGCACATTCGGAATAGAGCATATTGACCATCCATTCCTGAGACCTCGCGTCAAACTCGGCAGCACGGCGGAGGAGCATGGTCCGCATGTATGCCGGAAACGGCTGCCTGTGCACAAACAGATTCGGGTAAGACTCATACAAGAACGCCAACAACACGTGAGCAAATGCGCCAGCGTCGGCGTGCTTGAACTTGTTGTTGTCGTCTTCGTCGTCAGCATCCTCGCCCACCAGCGACCACGTGAGATCGTAGCACCTCTGGAACTCCTTCTCCACAAACAGCCGCAGGCACTCCCGGGAGTGCGATCTGGCTCGTCTCGCTGTCTGGGGCGTCGCGCGTCGTGTCGCTTTGGGAACCGGGCTGGTGTGTGCAAGATCCATCCATTTCACTGGCGGCGGCACCAGATCTAGACCCACAGGGCGGCGGCCGTCGCGACATTTTTCTCAGGCAAAAACGAACGCGTTGTTGGTGTGTTGCTGGCGTGGATCTAGATCCAGGCACTGGTGGCACCACCGCCCTCTTGCGTCGCCGACGGTCGCTCTTGTTGTTGTTGTTGTTGTCCATCTCTCGTGTGTTGTTTGGTTTTAAATGGAGTTTTGGCAGGTGCCAGGTTTTTTTGTAAGTACTCTGTGGGCTGTCATCATTTTGTCGTGCTGAAAACCGCCAAAGGCCGAAAATATTTAAACTGAGTGATCAGCATTGCGGACGTCGTAGCACTTGTGGGAGTACGCGGTTGTGTGCCTGTGTCTGTGACAGCTACCAGGAGCCTCCTAGATTCAAGTGTTTGAATCAAGGCAGAGCTTCATCCACTTCATCTGCTCCCTCCCATCGTGGTACTCCTCGTCATACAGCTTCCCCAGTCCCATAGCCAGTGCAAGCTTGTGCGTGTTCTCAACAGCATCATGGTGCATAGCGGCCTGCAGTGACAGGTGCAGAAGCCTCGCAGCCTCCTTCACATCCTTCTTCACACCAATTCCATCCCAGTAAGCCTTTGCCAGTGTGGAAAACCCTGATGCCCACATTTCAGCAGGGTAACGGCGCTCTTGGATCGCACTCCCTGCTTCTTTGCCCTGTTTCATCCACTTGTTGGTGAACACTGACTCGGCCATCGACATGATACGCAGGGCCTCTGTGACATTCAGAAGATGCTCAGGCCCAGTGAGGTAAACTTGTGCAAGATGGATGTCGGCGTCAAGGAATCCCTGTGGTGCAGCCAACTTGAAAAGCCTCACAGCCTCTGAGGTGTGTTTCTTCTGCAGTTTGCAGGCAACCTCCACTTGCGCCAGTGGGTCACCTTTCTCAGCCGCAATCATCAGCAGTTTCATTCCCTCAGTTTCATCCAATGGTGCCTTTGCATCATCACCCTGTTTGTTGTTCTTCCCTTTGAGGTACATCACTCCAAGGTCCCTCTGGGCAGGACAGTAACCAAGTGAGGCTGCGTGCTTGAGGTTGTCAAACCCACCAATGGCTGTAAGTGCTCGCGGATCGCCACCTTGTGCAGCAATGGTACAATTCGAGCCGCTCTTTTCCTCACTGGTGAATGGAAACTTGCCGTAGAACCCATCCAGCACCATTGCCAAGAAGAAGTGGCAGAACACCCTCACTTTCTCCAGGGGATTGCGCGCACACTCAGAATTGAGCAGCTTTACCATCCATTCCTGGCACCTCAGGTCACACTCGGCAGCGCGACGGAGGAGCATGGTCCACATGTTCGTTGGAAACGGTTGCCTGTGCACAAACAGCTTCGGGTAGGATAGATACAAGAACGCCAGCACCATGTGAGCAAATGCACCAGCGTCGGCGTGCTTGTGCTTGTCACTGTCACTGTTGCTGTTGCTTTTGCTGTTGTTGCAGTTGCCAACCAACACGTCATCGCTGTCGTCATCGTCACCACCCACCAACGAGCACGCGAGGTCGTAGCACTGCTGAAACTGATCTTCCACAAACAGGCGCAGGCAATCCCTCGCTGTCTCTTTCGTCGGTGAGTCCGATGATGAGCACGGCGGCGACGACGACGATGAACAAGAAGATGAACGCGATGATGAGCAGGATGACGACGACGGCGACGCGGGGGTCGGGGGCCGCGACATTTTTCTCAGGCAAAAACGGACACGGCGGTGTTGCAGAGTTGCTACTGTGGATCTAGATCTAGGCACTGGGATCGTCACCCGCCACTTGTTGTGTTTGTGTTGTGTGCCATCGCGTTGGTTGTTGCTGTCCATCCAAGTTATTGCCCCGTCATTTAAAAAATCTGGTGATGATGATCTGATCCATGGATCATGTTGCTTTGGTTGAGCACTGACAAAATACAACAGGAAGCAGGACAACCAAGATTCTTTGAGAAATTTGCTCTTTTAACCATTGTGCCCAACAAGAAAAATATTATTAAAAAAACAAGAAGTGTATTTGAAATCAGTGTACTCAGGAGCGTACAAGTTCCAGTGCCAAACAGAAGAGTGGGTGTGTGTTTGAACCCAGAACCAGCTTCATCCACTTGGACTGCTCCCTCTCATCGTGGTACTCCTTGTCATACAACTGCCCAATTGCCATGATCACCTCGAGCTTGAGCGTGTTGTCAACATCATCGTCATGCATCACGGCCTGCAGTGACAGGTGGAGAAGCCTTGCAGCCTCCTTCACATCCTTCTTCACACCAATTCCATCCCAGTAAACCTTTGCCAGTGTGGAAAACCCTGATGCCCACATTTCAGCAGGGTAACGGCGCTCTTGGATCACACTCCCTTCTTCTTTGCCCTGTTTCATCCACTTGTTGGTGAACACTGACTCGGCCATTGACATGATGCGCAGCCCCTCTTTGACATTGCGGAGGTGCTCAGGCCCTGTGAGATACACTTGTGAAAGGTGGATGGAGGCGTCAAGGAATCCCTGTGGTGCAGCCAACTTGAAAAGCCTCACAGCCTCTGAGGTGTCTTTCTTCCGCAGTTGTATGGCAACCTCCACTTGTGCCACAGGGTCCCCTTTCTCGGCGGCAATCCTCAGCAGTCTCATGCCCGCAGCTTTATCCAGTGGTACCTTTTCGTCAGCATCCCCTTTGAGGTACATGACTCCAAGGTCCCTCTGGGCGGTACAGAAATCAAACGAGGCTGTGTACTTGAGGTTGGCAAACCCACCAATGGCTGTGAGAGCTCGCAGATCACCCCTCTCTGCAGCTGTTGTACCGTGGGAGCAGGTTTTTTCCCCACTGGTGAATGGAAACTTGCCATAGGACTTGGCCAGCACAGTTGCCAAGAAGAAGTGGCAGAACGCCCTCACTTTCTCCAGGGGATTGCGCGCGCACTCAGAATAGAGCAGATTGAGCATCCATTCCTGGCACCTCATGTCGCACTCAGCCGCCCTCTGCATGAGCACGGCCCACAAGTACGTCCGGAACGGTTGCCTGTGCACAAACAGCTTCGGGTAGGACTCATACAAGAACGCCAGCAGCGCCAGAGCAAACGCGCGCGCGTCGGCGTGCTTGTGTGTGGCGCCGTTATCATCATCATCATCACCCGCCAGCGACCACGCGAGGTCGTAGCACTGCTGATACTGGTTGTACACCAAAAGGCGCAGGCAATCCCTTGCTATCTCCTTCGTAGCGGCCGCTTCGGCGTCGTTCGCGGAATCGGGCGCGCAGCGAGGCGGGGCACGTTGCGGCGGCTGGCGACGACGAGAGGGAGCGGGCCGCGACACCGCGCGGAGGCAGAAACGAACGCGACGACGTTGTAGCGTTCCTATTGAGGATCTGGAAGATCTAGGCACTGGTATCGCCTGCCACTTGCGCTGCGTTGGTTCCGGTTGCGGACCGCGTCGTGTCTTGTCCATCGTTTCTCTGTTATTTTTTAAAGCAATGGCACAAAGCCTCAGTTGGTTTTATAAGGCTTACTTTGAGACGTCTGGTCACATCATCATCAAGTCTTGATATCCTCGAACCTTGATTTGATTGCACTTGTCATGTCAGCTGGCCTAACAATCCCAGTTGTGGAATACAGTATTCTGAAGACTCCACCCCAAATGAGTCTGCTTTTGGCAGAGAGTTGGTGCAACTCCACTTGGAGTCGGTTTTCACGAAACATCAAAGCGAAAGCATAAAAAATGAAACGGGCCAGCCGCACTAACACAACGGCGGACGACAGGACGGCAAGGGAGCAGTACCACGAGCGCGTTGTGAGTATCTCGCAGATCGTGTGGGAGTGGGCGATGCCCTGGCTCGTCGTGTTCCCCCCCAGCCCCCGCCGCCCCCCTCCGCGCTCTACTCCCCGGACTCGGAGCCCTCGCGCGCCCGCTGGTGGTCGTCGTGGTCGTGCGCTGCGATGGCGCTGTGCCGCGTCGGGGAGGCCCTGTTCCCCCTCGTGCCCCGCGCCTGCCGGTTGCTCCTGGGGCGCTCCCCCCGCCGGTCCCGCGACGCCCTCGAGGCCGCGGCCGAGGCTGGCGCCCCCTCGTGCCTGCGCTGGATGCTCCGCCACCGCCACCACGCCCACCACCCCCGCTGCAGCTCCACCAGCACCACAGCCGCCACAAATAGGGACGATGATGCTGCTGCACAAGGGGAGGACAGGGACAGGGACAGGGACGGGGGTAAAGAGAGGGAGAGGGATGTTGTGAGTGCGCTGGCGGGGCTGTGCAGGGGTGGGCACCTGGGCATGGCTCAGAGGCTGCTGGGAGAGGGAGCGGGAGAGGGAGAGGGAGCAGGAGAGGAAGGGCGTGGGGACTTAGGAGGAGTTGAAGGCATTGGTTACCATGTGAGATTCTCGGAGATACTGAAGGGTGCGTGTGGGAACGGCCACTTGGAGGTGGCTCAGTGGCTGTGTGAGAGGTTCCGCATCACGGAGCCTTGGGAGTTTGTCCAGCCGCTTATTGGTGCTGTCTATGGGGGCCACTTGAAAGTGGCTCAGTGGGTGAAAACAACGTGTCCTGGTGTGGTGCCTCTGGTCTTAAACTACGATCGTTGGCTGTGGATTCACTCTCAGGCAGTCAACAGTGGAAATTTTGCTGTTGTAAAGTGGTGCTTTGAGACCTTTCCAATCCACAGTGGTGTCAACGGTGCAACCATGTTTAAAAAAGTGGAGGAGAAAACCAGAGATTACAGAGAGATATGCCAATACATCAAAGACCACACTGACAACTCTAAACAGTGTGAATTTTTTAGGGAAATTTACAACCTTGAAGTGCTTCAGTGGGCAACACTGGAATTCCCAGATCTCGAATTATCAGAAAAACTCCTTTGGGACATTTGTGCAAAGGCACGGGAGGAACCTTTGGCCATGGTGAAGTGGGTGACCTGTTGGCTTGGAACAAATGTTCCTCTGGATTCAAACATGCTCTATAACGCCTGTAAAAACTTGGGAGATAATGTGGAACTCGTGCAATGGTTGTCAATGAATGTGGAACCACCACCTTCTGATGAGGGTGTCTTCGATTCCTTCATTGGGCTGTGGAAACACTACAGTTGTATCTTGGCTGGATGCAAACTTCCACATCATGGAGCGTGCAACATCCAAATCAAAGGGAACTGAGAGTAACACAGCAGGTTCCATACTTGTGCGGGTGTGCAAGCATGCTGATATTGATGAAAGAGGAGATGGTGTGAAGTGGCTTCTGAATCACCCAGCAATGGCACATGTGGAAGAAAGATTTGTTGTGAAAGCTGTCAGGCACCTCGTGTTCAAAACATGCCTGTCAACCATTCCCCTCTTCATCATTGAGAAGTTCCCAATCAGTAAACCACACAGAAACAAGCTCCTCACTGGCCTACTGCACACCATCCTTCAATGGGACACTCTCACACAAGTGCAGAAAGTTGTTTCCATGTGTGAGTTCAACAAGGAGACTGTTGCAAAGTGTCTCACCAGAACTGACAAGGACCAATGTATTCACTTTTCCTCGAGCAAAGTGGTCAAGTGGTTGATCACACACTTCCAACTCGACCGCGATCACATCACACTCAACAACAACGCACTGCTCCTGAACTTACTGATACAGCATCATTCCAGCTGTGCTGAGTGGCTCATCAACATGTTCCACTTCTCTTTGGATGAGGTAATATTCAACTTCATTCTGTTCACCCTCAAGACTTAACTGTGACTTGTTAGGTCTTGAACAAAGACATGCACTTGAACATCTTTTCTCATGGGTTTTTTGACCTTCAAACATGGCAGATGATGCTGAGAGTGTTCCCAGAAATCACAGTGTCAACAGTGAAGCAGAAGATGATGTGTATTGTGTGCCAGTCACCAGTGATTGCACAATACACAATGAGAATGTTCCCTGAAATGACCATTGCCGACATTGCCAATCTGCCAGGATCTTTCCGTGTAAGTGTTGTACTCTGGCTTGCTGATGCCCTACCATCATCTGATGACGATGACGACAACGACAACGACGCTCTGACCAAGTGTTGAGATCCCCGAACTGTTTTTGAAATTCAAACAGTGTGTCACACCACGATGCTTATTGTGGGTCAGTGGGCGCTGAAGAAAATAACCAACAGAATTAAATAATCCATTATCCATTTCGTGATCGTCGCCAAAGCGAAATCATAGAATGAAACGTACAACAACGGAGGACGACAGGAGGACAAGGGAGCAGTACCACGAGCGCATTGTGGGTGTCTCGCAGATCGTGTGGGAGTGGGTGGTCCCCTGGCTTGTCGTGTTCCCCCCTCACCCGGACGGCGGGGGGTCGCCGCCGCCGTCGTGGCTGCGGGCGGCCGTGGCGCTGTGCCGCGCCGGGGAGGCCCTGTTCCCCCTCGTCCCCCGCGCCTGCCGGTCCCTCCTGGGGCGATCCCGCCGCTCCCGCGACTCCCTCGAGGCCGCGGCCGAGGCTGGCGCCCCCTCGTGCCTGCGCTGGCTCCTCCTCCACCACCCCCGGCCGAGGCACAGCGGCGCCGAGAGAGAAGGGCAGGGGCAGGGGCAGGTGGCGGACACGGTGAGGGTGCTGGCGGGGCTGTGCAGGGGTGGGCACCTGGGAATGGCTCAGAGGCTGCTGGGAGAGGGAGAGGGAGCGGGAGAGGGAGGGCGTGGGGACGTACGAGGGGGAGTTGAAGGCATTGGTTACCATGTGAGATTCTCGGAGATGCTGAGGGGGGTGTGTGGGAACGGCCATTTGGAGGTGGCTCAGTGGATGTGTGAGAGGTTCGGCATCACGGAGCCTTGGGAGTTTGCGTGGCCACTGACCGATGCTGTTTCCGCGGGCCACTTGGAAGTGGCTCAGTGGGTGACCACAGAGTGCCCTGGTGTGGTTCCTCTAATGAAGAAATGTTGCCGTTGGTTTGGGATACACAGGATGGCAGTCCGCAGTGGAAACTTGGCTGTTGTCAGGTGGTGTTTTGAAACTTTTCCAATCCACAGTGGTATCACTTGTGAAGCAATGCTAAATTACGTGGATGGGAAATCTGAGAGTTATAGAGAGATATGCCAGTTCATCAAAGATCACACCACTGCTCCATGTTCTTCTGATTTCTTTCCTGCAATTTACAGTCTTAAAGTGCTTCTGTGGGCAACATTTGAATTCCCTCAGCTCACACTCTCAGAGGAAATGCTTGAAGATATTTGCCAAGGTTCAGAAGATCTCGCTGTGGTCAAGTGGGTGGCCGAGGTAAAAAATATTCCTCTGAATTCATCCATGTTCTGTGCTGCTTGCGGAAACAGCGCAGACAACGTGCAGCTTGTGCAATGGTTGTCATTGAAAGTGAAACCGCCACCTTCTGATGAGGTTCTATTCAATTCTCTCATCACGGCATTGACACGGAACAACACGGCAGTTGCATCGTGGCTGGATGCCCACTTCCACATCATGGAGCGTGCAACATCCACTTCAAAGGGAATTGAGAGTAAAGCGGCAGGTTCCATCCTTGTGCGGGTGTGCAAGACCCATCTTGATGAAAGAGGAGATGGTGTGAAGTGGCTTCTGAATCACCCATCAATGGCACATGTGGAAGAAAGCTTAGTTGTTCAAGCTGTCAGGTACCTCGTGTTAAAAACACGCCTTTCAACCCTTCCCCTCTTCATCATTGAGAAGCTCCCAATCAGTGAACCACTACGAAATGAGCTCCTCACTGGTGTAATGCTCACCACCATCCAAAGGGACACTCTCACACAAGTGCAGAAAGTGATTTCCATGGGTGAACTCAACAAGGAGGCTGTGGCAAAGTGTCTCACCAGTACTGACAAGGACCAATGTATTCACGTTTCCTCGAGCAAAGTTGTCAAGTGGTTGATCACAAACTTCCAACTCGACCGCGATCACATCACACTCAACAACAACGCACTGCTCCTGAATTTACTGTCCCACCATCATTCCAGCTGTGCTGAGTGGCTCATCAACATGTTCCGCATCACTTTCGAGGAGGTAAGCCGGTTCCCTTCCTTCACTTCCTTATGATCTCCACAACAGGTTCTCAGCCTCAACATAACCGCGTTTTCAGAGGCTGATCTGGCCACCTGGCAAATGATGCTGAGAGTGTTCCCTCAGATAACCGCGCCAACCATCAAGCAGAAGCTGATGTGTCTTGCGTGCCAGTCACCAGTGACAGCACAATACACAATGAGAATGTTCCCCGAAATAACCACTGCTGACGTTGTGGAGTTCTGGTCCACTCAGTCGCCATACAGTGTGCCCCTTTTTGTCAGACTCTGGCTTGGTGCTGCCATCCCCTAGTTACCCAACCTTGTTTTTACTGTTCGTGCTTCAGAAGAAGTATTTGTTTTACTGTTTTTTTACCCGAAGATGGCTGATCATGATGGAAGGGTTGGTTGGGTGGTGTCGCTGCTGGTTGGTGTTACAATTATGGGACTAGTTAGCGGACAGGACAAGGTTTCATTGTATCTAGAAGTTGAAGCGTATGTTTTTTTTTTTGTCTTTTTATTTTTTGAAATACATATACAATAGGCAATGTCCGGATTGTCAGATGTTTGTGCGATTCCAAATGGAGCCAGTGTTCGAGGCTGAGGGGGTGTGGGATATCCTGGACCTCACTTTTGTGCCTTGGGGAAATGGTGCCACTTTTTTGAATTGCCCATTATTTATGAAAATACTAATTGAATTGCAGCCTATTGTGAGACCAGTTCTTGCCCTGGCTCTGGATCCTATGTTTCAAGTGTTTATAAGTGCTGGATAAGTGAGGTTGCTATTACCCCATACCGTTTCCTTTTTCTAATAAATAATGGGCAATTCTAATCCTTTCCTTCCGCTTGCAGTGCGATGTTGCCAGCCCTCCCTCCGACTGTTTCACATGCATTTCCACCCAAGGAATTGGTGAAGTTTGTTTTCCCGGCCAGAATTAAGCAAACAAGGTAATCAATACCCAGGTGAACCAACACGGCAAGGATGAAGGTGAAGGTAACCGCATCGAAGCTTGCGCCATGAACATTTACCAGAATAGCACCATATGGTTACTACAAAAACCAATCGTATATTCCCTAATTTTAAACAAAAGGTGGCCATTTGTGTACTGCTTCGAGGGTCTTCATGAAGGCGACCTCAACTATGCTCAATCATGTGCGGAATCCGCCTCACTGGACTACTCCGCACTCTCTGACTGTGTATTCTCCAACTCCGGTGTGTCCTATACACAATACAACGCCAAAATGTCACTGGATATGGGACCACATTCCGGCGTTCCATATGCTCTTCTCAATGGCCAGGCATTCACCGGGGGTTCTCTCCTCAAAGCCATATGTGATGCCTACACTGGAATCCCACCCTCAGGCTGCAACTAACAACAGACCCCATTCCAAACCAAACACACAGCCTTTTCACACAACTCGTATGAAATTCGAACACTGGATAACAATGGAAAAACCTTTTAGTTGTGCATTTGGAACGGTGGCACTCTCTTATTTGTGGGAGGGTGTCGGGTCAGAAAGCACCTGGGAAAAAATTAGGCGGAAAAAAATTAGAAAATATTCCTGGGAAGGAAAGGCGCACATAAATAGATCTCGGCAACAAAACAACAATAAAATAAAAACAAAGTGGTGGTGGGAGGAAGTAGCAGTAGCAACAAACGTTATCAGCAACTCCTTATCAACAAATTCCTGCCCTCAACAGCATAACCACCATCATCATTTTCACACTGACACCCACAAAACGTGATTCAGCACCCACCAAGCATCACAAAAACAAAACTTGATTAGCATTCACTCTCATGACACAACGTGATTCAGCACCCACAAGCATCACACAAACAAAAACGTGGTTCAGCATCCACTCTCACAACACAACGTGATTAAGCACCCACTAGCCTCACACAACAAAAAACGTGGTTCAGCACCCACTGTCGTAACACAACGCGATTCAGCACCCAATTCACGCCACCAAGCCCATCCCATTCCCCTCACCATAATACACAAAACGTGATTCAGCACCCAATTGCATCACACAGCAAAAACGTGATTCAGCATCCACCATCATAACACAACGTGATTCAGCACCCACAAGCATCACACAAACAAAAACGTGATTAGCATCCACTCTCACCACACAACGTGATTCAGCACCCACTGGCATTGCACAACCTGAGTCACCATTCCACATCCCCACCCGGCACGAGGTTTTAGGTTTCTAAGAGAAGCAGTAACAAATAAAGAAAATTCCCAACCTTGTCTAGATGCAACAACACAAACAGGAAATAAAAAAACGGTTGTTTTGTTTTTAACTAGTATTTCTTTGGTGGGTGTGTCTTCATTTTGCCCTTCTTGCTCATATACATCATGCCTGTTGCCATTGCCGCGAACCCGCCATACAGCGCCCCCCCTCCATCCCCGCCCGGGTACCCACCCATCATCATGCCTCCTCCCATCATGGGCGGTGGGGCTGCCGGGTACCCACCCATCATCATCCCGCCTCCCATCATCATTGGCGGCGGAGCGGCCGGCATGCCTCCCATCATCATCGGCGGTGGCGGCGCCGCGGGCATGCCTCCCATCATCATCGGGTTGCCGCCGTATCCCATGCCGGGCATGGCCATGGGCATGCCCATCCCCGGGGTCATGTTGGGGCCCATGGGCACGCCCATGCTCATGCCCGGGTTCATGTTGTTGAGCGGAATGCTGCTGCCTTGTAGAGCCGCGTTGTTGTTGATGGTGATGCCTGTTGTTTGGGTTAGAATGAAGAAAGAGGTGTGCGGAATACCGGAATTCATGGCGACGGAACGCTGCATCATGGATTGTTGGTCCCGCATTGCTTGTTCATTCATGAGTCTCTGCTGCTCGGCGAGTTGCATTTGCCTTTGCTGCTCAGCTTGCTGCTGTTGCTGTTGCTGCATGAGTCTCTGCTGCTCGGCTTGCTGTTGCATTTGGCGCTGCTGTTCGGCTTGTTGCTGTTGCTGCTGCTGCATCAATCTTTGCTGTTCAGCTTGTTGTTGCATTTGTCTTTGCTGCTCGGCTTGCTGTTGCATTTGTCTTTGTTGATCAGCTTGTAATTGCATTTGTCGTTGTTGTTCTGCTTGTTGTTGCTGCATTAAGCGCTGTTGTTCAGCTTGTTGTTGCATGAGTCGTTGCTGTTCCGCTTGCTCTTGCATGAGTCGCTGTTGTTCCATCATCAACTTTTGTTGTTCTGCCTGTTCTTGCATTAGTCTTTGTTGTTCCACTTCTTGTTGTCTGTGAAGGCGTTCTTGTTCGTCATGGCCAGCATTTTCAGAGGAAGCAACTTGGCGAACAGCCGGTGTCAAAGTCGAATACGCCGGAGGTGCTGAAGCGGTGGTCAAAGAACATTGAAAGTGAAAGATCAGGGAGAGTGTACCTTCTGGCTGTGGTTGGAACGGGTACTTGGAGAATAAATTGGCTAGAAAAGCAACTAGGAAAATGAAATTAGTTTGTATATAAGTTGGTGAAAAAACTAACAATTCATTCTGGAATTTCCCTGGTAGTGAACGGTGAGCAAATACAAAAAAAAAAGAGTGTCTCACCTTGCACACATCTTCAGGATTCAAAAACCTCTTGCACCCAATCTTATCAGCTTCACCAAGCATAAGACCTGCACGTGCAAGAGCATCACCCTCATTGAGCGCATCAAGAGCACACTTTTGTGGCTCAAGCTGGTGTAAGAGAACAAGGTACTTCGAGCTGTCCTGTTGAACATTGGTACTTTCACTTTCACCCAGGGAAAAATACCTTAAGGTCTGAATCAAAGTTTGTAAGTGGGGGGACAGAGTACGGAGACCTCTCCAGATGAGCATTAACCCTACATGAATTAATTTCGTACATAGTAACAAAACGTACCATTTCAGCAGTACTTCTTCGATTGAAGCGTTTAATACGCTGGCATCATTTGGTACATCTGAGCCAGGTTTTGCTTCCGCTACAGTTTGTTTCCTGACTGTTTCTCTCACTCTTCGCCGTAGATCTAGCTGTTGCCTTTAAGAGAGGGAGCAACTTTAAGAGTAATGAATACCGCAACAAGTTGCCAGAGCAAACCAAGTACAATGTGAGGCGACTAAAAGGAGAAACTTAATACTAGGATGGAATGAATTGAAGCTGTACAGTTCCCGCATCCAAATCAATCGCGCCAATATTTGTGAGAGTAACGCCCAACGTTTTTGCAGCGTCGATGACCTTCTGGTTATTTTCGTGCATTTGGAAAACAGTCATATTTGGTCTGCATATGTAGCCTGCACACAATGGTGGCTTTCCAGGAGGTGTGAGTGTGTTGATGAATTTGCTACAGCTGTAAGGGAACTGGGAAAAAAATAAAAAGAGACAAACCACAAAATGACTCCATCTCGGAGTGCCTCAAAAATTTCTTCGTTAGCAGGGTTGATTGGCATCTTTCCAAATTGGAGTTTTACACGCCTACCGAACAGTAAGTACAGAGCCAAAAAGGAAACAAACGGACTTGAATTCCTCGTCGTCTTTAAGTGCGGCATTCAAGTGCTCAACGATACCAGCTTTTTCTTCTTGCGAGTAGCTAAAACACGCAACTCGTCAGTGCGATTGCTCGGTTTCCAAACAATAAAAAAAGTTACAGGGTAGATCTTGCCTGTGGAGGGCTCCGGAACAAAGTTGACTGTCTACAATAATCTTGGACATGTTCCCGACGCCGATTAGTTTATTGTTTGGTTATTTTTTTCGTTTATCACTTCAACGGCGGGGAGTTACGCCAAAAAAAATTTTTGTTGCAACAAAAAAATTAAACGAAAGTGTATCAGCATCAATCCTTCAGGGAGTGAGGGATTCATTAACCTTCCTTTTTTTACAGCTATTGTATAGTGTTGATTGCTGTTTAGTTTGTGGCTGTGTTTTGTGATATGGTTTGTGATTGCGATTGTAGTGGAGGTTGTTGTTTGGGCATGGTGACTGTGATTCTCTTGCTCAGGAATTTTCTGTGTCTGTTTCTGGTGGTTGTGGGTGGTAACCATATATCCTAAAGTTGCATGCAAGCTCGTTCATATCTGGCAAACAGAAAACCTTGCCGAAAGTGAGTGCGGTTTCTTTATGGGTTGGTTTCGTACCTTGTGTTGTCCGTTTGCTTCGGCTTTGGCAGCCCAGTACTGTCCCATGTATTCAATTGCGTAGTCGTTGCCAAGGGGTGCCGTTGGATCGCCGGAGGCAGGAACCAACCTAAACCACTTGGGCGTCCACTTCCAGTCCTTTATGTGCGCGTGAGTTTGTCTGTCTGCTCTTTGCCTTTCCTCGAGTGTGGACTGGGGAATGAGTCAGAGGATGTGTTGTGTTGAAGGTTTCAACCTTGAATACAGAAGCATTTTCGTAGTCGTCCAAGTCCAGTGCCCTTCTATCAGGTCTTAGCCTGGAGTCAGTGCTACAAATGGCCTCTTCGTTCTCAATAGCTTTGTTTTGGTAAGTTAATTGCAATTCTGATCACACATACTTATAAGAGATTTGGCGAATTCGCTCATTTTATACCTTCCGGAGAAACGATTAGGCTCCACTGCCCACGCACATATTGTTAAAGAAGCTGAGAGAGCACCATCAGCGGTGGGAGCAGACATTGCCGGATGTACTTGCGGTAACTAGAGTGCATGAGTAAACTTTTTGGTAAAATAGGGTTTCCATACATTCAGAGACTCCATATACTGAGCTCTTATGGCTTCACTAACCCACTGGGCTGTCGCCTTCTCATTCCACTTGCCAGTCACACGAGCACTTGAGGAAAAAAGATTAAAAGTTGGGAGAATATGAAATGTCGTTACCAGCACAATCCTTTGCCAGAGTAGCACAATGCGTGAACCTCATATCGGTTCTTTCCCATCCACCCACACCTTGAGAATTTGATTGTGCACTTATCCCCTTATTAGAGTGAGCACACGAGCATTTCTGGTTGTTGCCTACCAGTACGCAGATTTACCACGTCAAAGTCACCCCAATGGTCAAGCCACATCCTTCCAAGTATCAAATTATGAAGGCGGGAGCTGATAGGGATCAGTATGGAAATGAAGAGAATTGGGCCATACAAAGGGCCAGTGTATGTGAAATGGTCCCCGGTTGCAGTAATAACAACATGCGATCTTCCATTTACGTTTACATCTATGCTGTTTCCGAGGAACTTGGTGGTTGGGTGGATCTGTTGCCATGCCACCCATCCTTCCGCACCTTCGGTGTATGACGCACTTACTGGAGGGTGATGACTTGTCTGGATTTAAAGTTTTAGACTAAATGCGTGTGGGTGAAATCAGAACCTGTTCGGAGACAAGTCTGAAGTTTCTCTTCTGGTCGATGTACTCGTAAGTTTCCCCAAGAAGGGGGTTGAACGGTTTTGCTTAGAAAGCAATGAGTGCAAAGGAAAATATTGAAGGTAATACCATATCGCTCCGTGTTGGAAAAACCGCTTATGACCCATACAGCTACTATAGCAAGCCGCTCAATTGGTGTCGCTTTGTGGGCGGCCTTAATCACAGTTACAACAAAACAAGACGAAAGAATATCTCAACCTGGTTCAACAACTCGGCATATTCGTACGGTTCTGCCATGTGTGAAAGAGTGGTAGTTGGCTCGCAATAATGAACAGGTAGAGATATGCCCACACTCAAATCCATTCCTATTTTTCCGTACAATAGTTTCAGCCACGTTCTTCGAGTGGCATCGTCCACCACGCAAGCAGGAGTTGCTACTACTTGCGTTGCATTTTCTGCGGCGTTGTTGGCATTGTTTGTTGTGGCAATTTCTTCCACTTTGAGCTCGCTTTCGTTTATCTCATTTGCAGGACTTGAGGCCGCTGGTGGAGGCGTTGTAGCAGACGTAGTAGTAGTTGTTGTGGCTGTTGTAGTAGCAGGTGCGTGTTTGGCCCCTGGCGTCCACGACGAGAACGTGCTTATCACACTCTGCAACAAGTTCATCTCCTTGACAACCAACCACTCTCAAGTGTCGCAATTTGTCGCTTTTCCGGATCTACGTACGCAAAGCTACAACGCGCACCACGCTTCGCTTCTTTTTTAATTTTTTTGATGTTTCTTTTCCCTTTACCAAAGCTTTCATAATTCGCATTCCTTAATTTGGGCAGTTCTCAGAAGCGGCGTTCTTATTTGCATTTCCCCCATCGTTACATCATTCCGCCAGTCTGGTCCACTCATCACCAGATATTAGATGTAGGCCTCGCCCAATAGGCCGGCCTATTGCTCCTCGCTCTCCCATGAGTACACACTCACTCCCATAACATTGTGGTTCTTCTTTCGTTTTTTCCAACAACGGATTGAAAAACCGCAAGGGATCAACAACAATGTCGTTTCGAAGTGACGAGCACCACGACCGCAAACAAGTGCTGGTCCTCGGTGATCTTTGTACAGGACGGGTTGGGTTCCTCAATTGTATTTTTTTTTCCTTCTCGCCTGTCTTGTTTCTCATGTGCATGTTTTGGGGTGGGTGAGCAGAACCAGGTGGTTCTCGGACTTGTGGGACTGCATGGGGGCCCTTATGCACCAGTGCAGAATCCATGTGAGGGGAATGTAAGGGACACAAATGGTGGTAGAAGTACATGGAATGTGGACTGGAGATCAAAGGGTAATCACCCTACTCATTATGTGGGACTTCCCCCCTTGTTTTTGTGTGTGTGTTGTTTTCTTCTTCTTATTTACCCTATTGTATAGGTGGACTTGTGGCAGTGAGTTTGAATGGTGTGAGGGTTTTTTCCCCATTTTTAAGACACTTTAAATTGATTCATTTCACCGCATAAAGATGTATCAAATATGTGGGCTGACTGGAATAGGCCCAGATACAGTGCGATCTCTGATGTAACTGTCCTGTGCTTTTCACTCCACTCAGCTTCTTCACTGTGCTCCATTTCCAGTCAAGTTCTATTTCCTTTTGTTTTGTATTGGTTATTTATCTTATCTAGTGGTTCCCTGAAGTTTGGAATAACAAACGATTTACACCTGTCTTTCTGGTTGGCACCAACGAAAACCCTGAAACACCAACAACTGTTCCACGCCAACAGTGCATCGAGGTATACTCTGTAATGAATTTGTTTCCTGTGCCAACCATAAAAATCAGGAAGCAAAACGAATTGGTGCTGTTTGTTATTTCGAATTCAATGCCACAAATCCTGCTGGAGCTCACATATTATGCAATCTATTGGTGCAGGCTCTTGAGAGAAAAATTGAGATGCAAGGAGATAGATGGGAACCGTTCCTTGGGGTTCCAGGTTACACTCCAGTCTTTGGCCTGTTCTCTCTCAATTATCTCTTTTTTTCTCCTAATTTTTTTTTCCCCCCAGGTATTCCCATGTTTGCACCGTTTATGCAGATCGTCTCTATCATTTTAGTGGTCGTGATCGCACCAACCAAATTGAAGCGGGGTTTTATTTAGAACTCCCTCCAAGGACACCAATAACACAGGAGACCGGCTGGCAAAGACTACCTTGCGAAGGATTTCCTCAATTTCCTGCGTACTGTACTGCAATGAGCGGTCAACTTGTTTATTTCTTTGGTGGAACATATGCCCGCGGCACTGAAAATAAGCTGATGGTCTTTGATGCTGCTAAATCTCGTTTGGAAATCATTAAACCGGCAAAATCGAAAGCCCCACCGGAAAGTTATGGTGGCACTCTGGTGTTGTATGTTACCTCACTTTAGGAGCACACTAACTGAAGTGATCAGCCATAACAAAAAACTGTATCTCTTTGGTGGATCTACGTCACATGTAGCTATTGATGGGCTTTATGGTAAGCTTCCACTTCTGTTATGTCCTTCAGATACTTTCTTTGACCTCCCGTCACAGAGTTTGATATAAACAAAAAGGTTTGGAAGGAATTGCCCCCGCAAGGCGCTGCTCCCAGAGAGCGATACCATCACAGTGCATATTGCAAGTAAAATAATCTCTTTTACATATCTCTTTTGACTCATTAATCCCCAGAAACGGAGTGATGGTAGTTCTCTGTGGCCTTGGAAACGATGGTGAGAAATACAATGATGTTTGGGCAGTTGATCTTGCCACGGCATCAGCGGCAGGGAAAGCGAAATGGACCCTAATACCTTGTCATGGAACGCCACCAACGCCGCAAAGAGGTCATGCAGGGTGTTTACTCAACAACGACACATTCATGTTTGTTGGTTCCTCAAACGCGAACCCACAATGTGAACTTTTTCAGTATGTTTTCCTTCACATATTTTGGTTGATGAACAACAAGTTTTGACACAAATACCTTCACTTGGAAGAAGATGGAAATGCAAATGTCTCCCACTGCAAGAGAGGTTGAGTGAGCTCTTTCCTTATGTGGGTATTAAAATGTATTGTAGTTTTTTGGGATCACGGCCTGGAGAAATCACATCATCATCACCAGTGGAATGCAACGGTCAGCAAACAGTGGAATACTGAGTGATGGACACATTTCAGTCACACCATCACTATTTCCAGGGACCAATGTTACAGACCGGCATTCTCTTTCAACACTCAGCAAAGCAAGCACACTTTCATCCGACGCCACTTTGTCCGCATTTCAGCTTTTTCCTCCACACCTCTGGATTCACGTAACAACATATTTGGGCATGGATGACATTTGCCGGCTGGGAGCAGTAATTCCCCCTTTCAAGCTTTCTGTTGTAATCACACCCCAGGTCTCAAAAGAATTATACCACATCTGTGCCAAGGATGAAGTGTGGAAGAAATTTCTTCCTGTTGTATTACGCGGGGGCACCGGCCTGAGACCGCTGTGTACATGCAACTGCACGTCAATACGGTTTAACTGACACTCCACAGGCATCCCGGTGTGGAAAAATCCATTTCCGTTGGTTCCCACCGCTCCCGTTTCTACTTGGAGTGTATGCACAATCCCCTCTTCACACATTACCATGTGACTCGGATTCCACTTACACATCACCACTCACAGGGTCCAGTAAACTCTGGTTGCTTCCTCGGAAATGGCCAAGTTCTTATGTATGATGGCACAACAAAGTAGCTCCCTACCCACATCACTCATCAAACCCTCACAATAACACTGCACATCACACACAGGCCAGTTTGCAGTATCCAACCCGGAGACTGTGTGATGACTGAGAAAAACCGGGGCCGCGCAGTTGCCCTGGTAGAGTCATCCAAGAGAACCAACCCAATGCGGTTGGTCTTCATCAATGGAATCGGGCTCACAACAGGCCACCCTGTGTGGCAACAGCATCAACCACCCGTTGATGGTCATTGCGGAGGTATTGATTGTTAACTAATACTATTCCCTACTGCTAGGTTATGCATTTTTACCAACCACCACAAAAATACACAGGGGAGTGGGTCAGGGCATGTGATCACAAGGACGCTGTGTTGCGTGATGTTTTCAATGTTGGAACCCTCTATAACTTTGTTCTTGAGGGTGGTCCTGAGGTGTGTATACTTTTCCGTTTTTCAAACGGCCACATTATGTTATGTTGATAGTGGAATGGGAACCATCCAGGTTTTATTAGGGAGACCTGATCATTCTACCATAGGAACCTGATCACAGCGTGATTATCAACTCCGTGCTTGTGTGCACTCTGGGGAAAGATTGTGGCCCCGTGATGAGGGAAAAATACCCTCGTGCTGATATGATGTATGTATTGTGTTGTAATTAACCCACCAAATCACAAAACAAAAGGTATGGAACGGGATACTGGAAGAAAGAAACCAAGGAGTAATGACACTCAAAATCAATAAAAGTTTAGTCTTGTCTTGTTCTTAAGAACTTGGAAGTGATCGATGTCGGGGTTCTGTTGGTTTGTGTTAGTATTGTAAACATTGGAGTTGATACACACATTATGTGTACAATGCCACCCCATCCACTGAATGCATCCCGGTCCACAGCAGCCATGAGACATTGAGAAAGGGTCTCAAAGAGATCGTCCGGTTCCTTATTTCTTGTTGAGATGCTGAATGTTAAGTGAAGAAAAAAGAGTACCATGTCCGGCCGCCACAAGGACTCACACATTCCAAAGAGGGAGTCCACAGATCCGCCAGATGCAACAAAGTCTGGGGCAAAAACAGGTGCCCCGATCAAATCAAGACCCGAGAGGAAGGGTTTATTATCGGCATCAAGACCACAGATTACGGGCTCCACAAAATACGGGCCAAACCTTGGGAGTTGTTAGAGAGTGGGGTGAAGATATGCTTGCTTACCTTCGCGAGTACAAGAAATTTGCAGTTACAGATGAGAAGACTTTTGGTTGCATCTCTCGCTCCTCTTTCAGCTTGTACAAATTAGCCTTAAATCGAAGTTCTTTGTAACTGTCAAACAGTGCTTAGTCGACACAATGCATAGTAATGAAGGTTTGAGCGTACACAGTCTGTATGTCTGATACAAGACCGTACATTCCAATAAAACAGCGGTCAGTCATTTTGAACACCTTCATTTAATCAATGTCGTTAAATGAAATAAAACAGTTTGAATGCACAAATAGCCCATCCCTTGAATTTTTTAAAAAGTACCTTTGGGAAGGAAGTGCCAACGGTGGTGTTGCGTATACCGAACCTTGTATCACAAGCAATTCCCACGCAGTTCTTTCCGGCCATTGCGAGGACGCTCCCCCCGTTGTATCCCATGATGTGGCCCTCTTCGTCTCCCTATCAGTAGCAGTTGTTGTTGTTGTTGGTTACTGTTGCGGGAAGTGTTTTTTTTTTTTCGTCGACGTCGTTTGGTTGTTGTATTGGACTGTGTGGTAACACTACGACGTCGATACAACGACGCAACACAACACGTGTCGCTAGAACCACGACACGACACGATACGACACGCGAACAACAACAATCAAACCACATCGCGCAACGCACCATCTCCCCAGACTCTTGTTTGTTGTGTTTTATTTTTTTTTTTTTTTCGCCGACGAAGTTACTCTGATGGATGACGAGAGGGAAGACTGTCGACTTGCAAAAAGAAACAAACAGGTTTGTCCCTTGGGTTGTTGTTTTAGGAAGGATTAGATTTATGTCTCTCTCTCAGAGAATGAAAGAAAACATTGCCCCAACCTGGTGGCGGTTCTCTCTGGGAACAAGGAGCCTCAGCACCTCGGCACCTGAAGCGTAGTCAGTGACTGCGATGTGGCCATCGTCCCTCACGTGGAGCAAGAACCCAGAGTGACCGACGATGTTTTGGCAGCAATCGCCGGGGTCAATGGCCCTGATGGCGTTGTGGGTGTTGTTGCAGTCCCAAATTTCACACCCTTTGATATGTGATACACAGTAGAGACTCTCACTGAGCTGTGAGAGTGCAGCTTCCTCTCCGTAGTTCCTCTGACAGAGATTGGGGTCTGCTTCATAAGACTGTAAGCACTGAAAAAGCTGAGTGGCTCCAGAGTTCTTGTGTGTAAGAACCACAAAGGCATATCTCTTCAATTGTGTTTTGAGAACCAGTACTGGGCAAATGAAAAGTAGGCTATTAACAGTTTCGGCTGACATCAGTAACCTTGTAGTAGTTGTTGAGCCAAGTACTTGTTGTGACCATAGGTGATCTAGGTTTGCAACTGTGATTTCAATGCAGGCGAGGTCCAGGCCTTCGGAAACAAATACAGCTTCATCATGGTTAACCTGATTCATAAAAACATCCACAGGCTGGGAATTTCGAAACGGAATGGCTATGCTTTCTTTCTTGGATTGCTGGTCCAAAAGCATTACCCTGAAATGATTTGATGCGTTATCACCGATCACCCACCACTTGTGATTGACACCACTTGAATAATTATAGCTATAGAGTACCGCTGCCACATTACCATCAGAAGCACCGCTTCCTCCCCCACACACACATTCATCCCCCACTCTTCCAATGTGAGCGGAGGTGATATTATAAGGTACAACAGTCATTGACTGATACAGGTGCTGATTTGCGCCAATCATCAAGTGGATCGCAGCACTCCTTGGGGGGATCCTGCACCTCCACGACCTCGTGTGATTCGGGACCACACCGAGGGTCGCTAGTGACACCCCAAACGTGAACAACGAGGATGCTGACTCTGTGAAAAGTGGATGGATGCTGGCATTCGTGCCTCGTGAATACACAGGAACAGAGAAGAACCTGACGGGGCCACAGTTGATGACCCAGTCCCACACAAGCCTCAGAACCGTCCCAATCACAACAACCGCCGTCACGGTTGTTGGTTGCAACTGCCCACCCGTGGCCTCTGCCACCCCCGACGACGGTGATGATGACGTCATCACCCTCCCGCACCTCTTGTGCGTGCTCATGCACGCCGCAAGAAATTGCGTTCGAACGTCAAGTACTGCCATCGCTTCTTCCTTGTTGCTCATCTAGGGTATCCTTTTATGGACACTTTACGTGAAATTGATGGCTGTTAACTTGATGCATTCATTTTTTACTATTGCTTATCTTGTTGTGGTGGGGTAGTTCACAGCACGAAAGAAAAGATTGATGCAAACTCGTGGCGATATTCACTGAGAACAGGAAGCCTAAGAATGTGAACACCAGAAGTGTACTCAGAGACTATAATGGAATCATCCCGGATTTGAAACAGGAATCCAGTATGACCAACAATCATATTGCAGTCATCACTTTGGTTGTCAATAACCCTGATGGCACTGTTGGGGCTGTTGCAGTCCCAAATTTCAAAAGACGTGGAAGTGGATACACAATATAGGCTCTCGCTGAGCTGTGACAGAGTGGGTTCCTGGCCAGGAGTTCTTTTGTAGTGGTGGACAGATTGCGGATTTTGGAGTTCATTAGACTGCATGTACTGGCTTATAATTGAATCACGGCTTCTGTGTGACATCACAATGAAGGCATATGTATCCAATTGCGTTTTGAGAACCAGAACCTGGCCAATGCAACATAGCTCAGTTCCTGAAAGCAGACACTTTGTAATGCTTATTGAACTGAATTCTTGTGTAGACCACATCTTGCCCAGATTGGAAACTATGATTTCCACGCAATGCCGATCCTGGGAAACGAATACAGCTTCGTCGCCATTAGTGTGATTCATAAAAATGTGTATTCTACAGGGATTGCGAAACGGAGTCCGGATGGCTCTCTGCAAATCCTTCACAGAATGGTGTTGCTGGTGCAAATTAATAACTAATGATTCGTCTGCAATGTTGTCGCGCAAAACCCACCACCTGTGATTTACACCACTTGAAGCATAGGACAACCCCTCAATTTCCCACACTACGGTATTCTCTGAATCACACCTGCCGTCAGCCCACACACACTCATCAACAACTCTCCCAACATGGCCACACTCACGGTACCCAGGCACCACTGTCCTAGACTGGTAAAACTGCTGATTCGCACCAACCATAACACGAACCTTACGGTTCCTGGACTCACTCTCAAATCTCCACAATTTGGTGTGATTTGGAACCACACCAAGGGTCACAAGTGACACTCCAAAAGTGAACAACGAGGACGCTGACCGAGTGCAAAGTGGCGTCTGGTTCTTGTACCTTGGCCACAATGAATGCACAGGAACAGAGAAGAACCTGACGGGGCCACAGTTGATGACCCAGTCCCACACAAGCCTAAGAACCATCCCGATCACAACCACAGTCTGCAACTGCCCACCCGTGGCCTCCACCACCCCCGACGGCGGTGACGATGACGTCATCATTCTCCCGCACCTTTCGTGTGTGCCCATGCACGCCGCAAGAAATTGCTTTCGAACGTCGAGTAGCGTAATCGACCGGATCATTGGTGGGTGTTTCGTTAATAGTCTCTGTGATTGTTGCTCTTTGATTGATTGATTGTTAGTTGAAGGCCAAGTCGGTTTTTTGTTCATTGATGAGAGTGGGGCTGACCACACGAGGCGGCAGTGCAGTGCCTGGGCAATCAGGAGGGCACCCAGCTTGGCGGCAGAGCAAGCCCCACCACCAAGAGGACACCCCCAACAACCCCACAAAAAATAAGTTTAATATCGATGCCACCCAATGGGCAGCTTTCAGATATTAAGCTGAAAAGAACAGATACTACACTTGATCTTAGCCAAAAGGCCGAGAAGGTATGAGTTCTTCCTTCAACTGAGCCCCGAAAAAAAACCCCCGGAACCAACCGGAAATTGTGGGACCTGATCTTCACCGAAACACTAGTGATACACTGGGATCTGATCGTGGTCTTACCTACCCACATCTACCTGTTGGTGTTCCTGTATTGGTTTTTGTCTGGCACTACTGCCCTTCCAAGGGCAAGGGTCATGTTCTTGAGTCTTGATTGGAGTCACACGAAAAATAATAATCGGGTGGCATCGGACGGCGGGTGGGTGACGTGGTCGTTTGCGGAAATTTAACGATTGTTAGAACAGTGATATAGAGGAACAATCTCATAACAACAAGCAATGGGCGACATCTCGGCGTGGTGGGCGACGGTACCGCAAGTTACAAAATGGCAGGTGTGAAAGTGGACAGAGACAAAAAAAAAGAAATTACCACAACATACCCCTCACTATTTCCCTTGGTAGATCTCACTGCATGGTGGATTTACGCTTGCGGCCAGTTTTGGTTTGATTTCCGTGGAGAGGCTATTGCTCAGCTTCGACGCCGTTTTTCGGTATTTGCAGGTTTGCCTCCTTAAAAACTGTATACACACCCGTTGAGAGTTTTCTAAGGTGTGGAGAATTTTTACTTGCTTCTTCTTATGGAAGCTTAGCTTTCACTTCATGTTTCAACTGTATTTCTTGTATGCACTAGAAACTGAGGATTTTCCAACTGAATAATTCGGCACTTTAGGTATCGCCATTCACGCAGCCTCGAGGAAGACGACTTCAGAGGGAGACCTGCTGACTACCTCACAATGATCCTTTTTAACTCTATACTGCTACTAGTACTCGCGTTGAGCTTCTAGAAATTTTATACTAACTTGCCCTAGTTGCTTGGATTCTTGCTGAATCTGCCAGTACTATCGGGATCGATTGTAATGTCCATAATATATGTGTGGTCCAGAAAACACCCTGAAGCGCCTATGACCTTCATGTTTGGAATTAGGTTCACTTGCCAACCCCCAATGCATTACCTACGAATCTCATCAGAATACCAGATTCAAAGCCCTGTACCTTCCCTGGGTCATGACCGGCTTCGGACTTCTCACTGGCAGTAACCCAATCCCGGACCTTCTAGGAATAGTTGTTGGACACGCCTACATCTTCGTAGCGGACATACTGCCGAACACACATCACGTCACACTGATCCGCACGCCCCAGTGGCTCACAAACCTGCTGCCACCCGGTCCCAGGACCGTGGCCGGCGTGTACGGCGATGTAGGGCAGTTCGCGGCCCCAGGCCAGGTTGACCCTCCCAGATACCAGTGGGGTGCGGGATACCAACTAGGCAGAGGAGACGGCGCACATGCCGACTGATGAATCCTAACTACTCACAAACCCAATCCGCACACACAAGCAAAAGCACACGCACATTGCACTGTAACACACCTACACAAACAAACAAACAAACCTCCAACCCCCACATTACACAACCACCCATAATAATTCCACAACCTGGAACCAAGCCCAGAAAATATATTGCCTGACTCGCCGCTTCTCTCTTACTTGTGTGAATGATGAAACAAAACAAGTCGTGGGCCCACACCCACAAGTGTGTGCCCGCGCATGATCCCCAGAACAACAACCCCCATGATTGCTTGATCTTAGTTTGACACACAAGCACTTTTTTTTGTTTGCGTGGGGAGACCGGTTGATGAACGAAACGATTGACAGCGAGCACGGTCTGGTGAAGCAGCCTCTGAGCATTGTGACCACATCCCACAATGGGGTCGACTACGGTACCTAGTGCGTTCATCCGACCCTTGTGTTGCGGCTATGCATAAACACCTACCTCACACAGACACACACAGGGCGAACTGTTGCGTGGAGTAGCTGGGTGACACACGACACGCCGAGATTGGTGGCCGTGGTGTTACATCGCAATGGTGCAACTTACAACAAAATCCTCGAGTCAAACATGTTTGGTTAGTTCGCTTTGTGGTGTTGTTAATAAAAACCTGTACTACTAGTACGTTGGGGTACCGTAAAGAGTTTGCTAGTAATGCTAGTAGATATATAAACTAATCTTTGGTTGTTGGCAAGCGAGTGCACCAAAATACTGTATTTTTTAACTCACATAAGGAGTGTGTTACCTTTCGCCATCACAGAAGAAACTTGCTGTTTACTTTGGGCATGCTTCCGGAAAGACTGAAGATAAGTTCAAATCGCCGGAAGCTAAAGGTGAGACTCTTCCCCTGTC